>APFE031118011.1:40574-97777 GCA_000404065.3 Pinus taeda
TTTCTTGCTGGAGGATGATGCTGGGTCAGAACATATGGTTGTAATCCTCTTGCTACTTTTCATCTTAATAAAGCTATTCAAGTTTTCCTCCATATTCTTGTATGTTTCATTGTATATGCATTTGCATGGTTAACACACATCTAATCCTGTGTTATTTATGAATATAGATCTTTGTTCTTTGATAGTAGTATGTTGCTGTGATTCCACATGTGCTCTTTGAAGCTAGGAAGACGAAGAAGAAGCGGAAAAGCTCTATCAGGAAGGAGAGGAATCAAACAAGGAAAACAAGCGCAAGACTAAGATTGGTCTCCTCTGTTCCACTCTCATCTATTTTCATAAAGGAAAATGAAAGTATACTTTACTTGTTTGTTTCTAAGATAGCTACCAGTCTTAGTGGGAATAGTAGCATCCAAGTGGACACTATTCCCGGTAACAGTGTCACTCCCCAACTAGAATGAGGGAAGCTATGATGAGAGTTCCCCTATATAAGAAATCAATGCAAAACTTGAAAGCCAATTGGATTGGTCTTAAATTCAGTCCTCTACTGCTGCTAGGGCTGTTGGAAGGGGTTAAGGAGGAGGAAGAACAAAAATAGTGGGAGGAAGTCTATAAGAAAGTAGGTTTCCATGACAGATAATAAGACATCACATCAAAGGCTTGGGATGTTAGGGAAGCTATTAAAGCTATTAAAGATGAAGAACTGGATTAGTTGCTCAGAGGATGAGCAACCCATTCAGCAGGGGGGTGATGATGAGCCCCAGAAATGGGTAACAATATGGGCTCATTCTGCCTATTATTTTCATTTAATCCATCATTCTCAATAGTTTTGTGCATTTTTTTGAATATATTTATGTCAATATAGTGAATGGGGATAGCCACTTTGCCACATAGTCTAATGAGTGTTTATTGCAGATTTTTTGGACAATTTTGGACAAGGACTAGCAATTTATGAGCAAAATGGCAGCCAAACTCAAGGAAACAAAGCTGAGGAATTATAGGAGGGGTTTATCCTTCATTAATGACCCCTTCCTCGAGTTCTCCATCAGTAGCTTGGAGTACAAGGGCCCACATTGATGATTCCAAGGGGTAGTCGAGCAAGTCAAGTAGGGTTGTTGTTATCTTCAGTTCTAGGCAGTCGAGTTCCTTAATTTTAAGAAGACTGTTGGGAGTCCCCACTTGTATAAATAAGAAGGCTTCAAGCCTCAGTAGGTTAGCCATTTCATAGTATATTTTCATACTTTTGTGCAACCTTGTACTCAACTCATTTTCGAGCTCTTTTTGAAGACAGTTTTGTGATGCAACTGCTATTTTTTTATCAATGAAGATGAACCAAGTTTTGAACCAGCACTGATCTTTTCTAGAGGGCTAAAGCTCTTGGGTTAGGGCCCAACCCAAGTTTCCCAGCACCTCGTTTTTGAATTTATATGCTTTTTCTTGCATTCATAAGATAATTTATGTTGTTTAGGTTAATCTTGGTTTGTTAAATTAGGTTGCTTTTGATGGTTAGAATAGTTGTTCTTGTTTCAAGTTGCTTAAGTATTTTGCTACAGTAATAGAAAAAGATCCAAAAAGGCTACCAATAGGTCTTGATCTCCTTTCTCCCTCCTTGGGACCATGATTTGAGGTCAAGGCACTATTGTTGCCACCAAAAACACAGTTTTTGCCCTTCATGCAATTGCTAGTGTGATATTTTGAGTTGGAGAAGATGATATTAGTTTGGGTTCACATGCTTAGATCATTTCATGTTCATCTACCATGGTTTTCTCGCATAATCTTCTCTTCAGAAAGTTATGTTCAACATTTTTCTGGTTTTAGGTCAGAATTTAGGTTAAAGTAGACAGAACTCTGTTTTTTGGTTCTTTCTTTGGTCAGTTTTGAGAAGTAAGTGTATAGCTCTCTTGTAGAACATTATAGCTTATCATTCCTCCATAACATAGCTTGGCCTAGTTCATCTCTCAAGATTTCCCCACTCATTTGCCACCTTTCGCCAATCTGTCCTAATTTTTGCGTTTTTCCATAGAATTGCTTTCTTTCCCTTTAAACAAATCCAACCAACTCCTTCGTTTCTGATCTTCATTGACAGAGTCCTAGACCCCTCAACACCTTCATCTAGCCTTCATTTCCATTTTACCATCATTTTTCCACCTTAAACACCTTCATCTAGCCTTCATTTCCATTTTACCATCATTTTTCCACCTTAAAACCTCCAAAAACCACTTTCAGCCTCCTCTTATAGATCCTCCTGTAGAACCTCCTGTAGATCCCTTGCAGCCTCCTGTAGAAGTTCATGCGAGTAATTTTTCAAAGTCTTATCGCAATGGAACTTTCTAGAAGGGTACTAGGGACTTCTTAGGACCTCTCCACACCTTCCTCACCTTTTACAAAAGCTAACTCCATCTTCCCGGGCCACCAAACCTCTGCACAGTCACAATCAGTCAAATCACAAGCATAATAATTCCACATAAAAATACTCAAAAGTACAAAAAGATGATTTCCTCTCATTTCTCTTCAGAAGTAGCTTGAATAAACGTAATTCAACTTTTCAGTAGTCAATGGCACCCATTTCAGTAGTTTCCATCTCTTTTCTTGCAAAATTAGGGTTTGCTAGGGTTTGTGTTTCATTTTAGTTTTCCTTCTCTTTCTGCAAGTAGAATGACCCTTGTAGAGTTAGATTTCTTCCATCACAGTAAAAGCTACTTCTGAGAACTCATAGAAGTTGGCTTAAGCTCCTAGCGAACTTGCACAATCTGATCAAGTGATAGCATGCAATAAGAGCTAGTACTTGTGGATACAACACCATCGCTTCCAAGTTTTTTATGAACTACCGAGTTGATAAAAGTAGAGAAGGAAGCCCTAGGAGTTGCAACATTATTACTGTAATATTGGAGCTCACCAAATCCTCAGGCCTTAGACGATGAAATTTTGGAAGAAAAGAGGGAGGGATTTTCTTCATGTGCACACTACCATCAATATCTTGAATTGGAAATCCAAGAGAATCTTTCTCATTGTCATCATCTCCATCTATTTCTTCTACATTCCTTGTCATCTTGTTCTCTACTTACAAAAGTGAATGGTGATGTGGATCTTATTGCACCACGTGATCAATTGGGGGGGTGGGTTGGTGTTGGAGATTTTTTATGTATTTATTTATTATTGAATGAAAACAATAATCCAATGCACTTTTCCTATTTTTGAAATCAAATATGCCTAATGAAATTATTTTTTTGTTCTTGCAAAAAAATAAAAATAAATGAATCAACTAAGGAAGAAAACAATGCATACTTTGACACCTCCCTAGCAACAAGTTACAACACCAAAACGTGATGCGCCTCAGTATTGCAACAAGAACGCTGCAACTCCCAAGGCTACCGACTTTAATTATCAACACGAGGTTCGTACAAACTTAAGATGTATCAACACTATATGTGCATCATACAATGTGTCATTCCTTTTCTGTCATAATGTAATGAAATGCATGTACTGAAGTCAAATCCTAAGCTAATTGCATAAAATGAAATCCTCGAAATGGAACCTTAACCTATTGCAAGAAAGAAAGTAAAAGGAAAGAGAACGAAATCAAATGCTAAAACACACCATTTTCTAACTAACTCCTCAAAGGCTTTACTTCAAAATAATGCTAAGTTAACATTTATGCAATCCTACTACCCTAAGCATGCAGATTCAATTTATCAAACCTTGTTGGCTTAGTGGGGACTAACCCAAGTTCGGAAGTGATTTAGCCAAGCAAATCCCAGTACTACTGGCCCTTTCGGCAATAGTCCACGAAGCGTGAATTGAGGTCTCACCTGAAGTAGTATGGGAGGGTGCTAGAACCAGGTTTCCAAACCTTAGGGATGTCTGATATGAGGTGATTGGTATGCGGTCCAACCTTTGTACTTACTGTGCTACGCACACCTGCGGGTACCTCACACTCTATGATACTATCTTCGCGTAGTTCTAGCTGTAGCGCGACCCGTGTTATTTACACAAGCGTTCCTTAATTAGTCTTTCTTAGCTAATTACTTAGATTAAATTCACATATAAGCATTCATACGAGTATTTATCCACTGTGCGCAGTAAATAAACAGAGTATAAGTAATGTATAACATCAAAATAAATATTCCCAAACAGATTCATAGAATAAACTTTTCTTTATTATCTTCTAATCCCAAGTACAGACCCAACTCCGCACTACGCACTTAGCTGCGAACTCTACTAGGCCTTTGTGCACTCAACTACAGAGCCTCTTCCTACCACTACGACCCAGTACACTTCAAATTCCACTCTATGCTCTAACCATGCCTTCGCATCTCTCTCTATTCTCTACTAAGCTTAGCTCTACACTTAGAGCCTTGCTCTATTTATACAATCCCATGGTCCATGGACCATGGGTAGGCCGACACATATTTACATTAAATTACAATTCTTAGGGTGGACAACCCTATGAATCGATTATACAATTCTCACTCCGCGCCCGTACTTCATGGAGTTCTACACCATCTTTGACCAAAACTTGGGCTTTAAGTCCCAAAACTTGCAGCGGGGGATCCCATGCCCAACAGGCCCCCAACACAATCATCGTGATGTGTCCTGAGTCACTCTGCTGGTGCAACGATCTTGGCATGGAGCCCCTCTAACTATGCATGTGCTGTGCGAAAGTCCACAACGTACTGCTCTGTTGTATGCTGGATCTGCTCCATTTATGCTTCTGAATCATTTGTGTCTGACTTGATTCTCTTCTTTAGTACCAGCTTCTAGTGCTTGTGTTTGTAGTCCTATGCCCCTGTCCAGCTCCTCGGGTCGAGAAGACTGTGCTTCGGTCGGTTAGTTAGATAGTCGGCCCACCTGTGTAGGGCTTCAAGCAACTGTCGTAACTTACTTTTCCTAGGAAGGGTTCTCCATTAAGTTTGAGTAGCTGGACCGTGCCTTTGTCTGTGACCTCTTTTACCACATATGGTTCCAACCAATGCATTCTAAAATTTCCGGGAAATTTTTCAGACTTGCTGTCATACAAAAACACTAAATCGTTTACCTTGAAGGTGTGCAAATTTATATGGCGGTCATGTAATGCTTTCTCACTTTGCTTTTGTACCTGCTAGTGAAATATAGCCAGAAATCATTCTTCCTTAAGTTCTTCTAATTGTACGAGCCTTTTTTCCAGAGCTTCAGGGTCCATCATGCCTATGAGCTCTGATATTCACAGACTAGGTATGATGTATTCCATCTGCATGACTGCTTTCATACCATAGACCAACCGGAATGGTGTTTGTCCCATCAATTTCTTGCATGTTGTCTTGTACGCCCATAACACAGTGGGTACGCGCAGGTCCCAATCGTCCCGCTACGTGTTACATATTTTGGTCAACGCAATCTCCAGTATTTTATTGAATGCTTCTACTATTCCATTAGCCCGTGGGTGGTATGGTGTACTTTTGTAGTGATAAACCTGGAACTCTTCTGTGAGCGTGCTGATGGTTTCATTCAAGAAACGTGTTCTGCGATTAAGATTTTCAGGTAGCCAAATCATGTCAATGTGTTTTCGAACAAAAACTTTGCAGTCATGGAAGCCATGCAGTCCTTGACCGGTTTTGCTTTTGCCCATCGTATCAGGTACTTCATCGCGGTGATGATGTAGTGCGCACCCATCTTTCCTTGAGGTTTTATTGGGCCCACAAAGATGATTACCCATTTCTCAAATGGATGCATTGTCATTTAGGGATTTAACATCATTTCATCCCTTTGCGATGGTTTTCTTGTCCGTTGACATATATCACAAGCCTTACAATGCGCTTTCGAATCCTGGTGCAGGGTCAACCACCATGATCTTGTGCGAAGAATCTTTTGTGCAGTTCTGCATCCTACATAATGTCCTCCTGCAGCACCCTCATGTGCTTCCACGAGGATCTGACCTCATTCAAATTCAGGTACGTATCTTTGCACTATGTCATCATTGCCCATCTTGTAGAGGTGTTGTGTGATGACAAAAAAGTTTTTTGTGCGCACCACTAATTCTTTTTCTGTTGGATTGAGTACTCCTTCGGCGCAGTCCCTGTTGTTAGAAAATGGATCATATCTTCGAAGTGTCCATCTACGACACATACTGCAAAGAGCTATGCATCAAGTAGTCCCTCCTCCAAATTTGTTGGTTCCTTGCCCGTCTCAATTCGTGACAAGTGTTTGGTCCTGCGTGTAAGCATCCTGGCTTGATTATTAACTCAAAATCATATTCTTGTAACAGTAGGAGCCATCTGCATATGCGCCCCCCCAACATAGGCTTGTTCACCAAGTATTTCAATGTGGAATGGTTGGTATACATCTTAAAATGTCCTCCAAGTAAATAATGTTGATATTTCTAGAGCGCGTACACCATTGCCAACCCCTCGCATTCCGTGGTAGAGTAGGTCTTTTCTGCTTTGGACAATCTTCGACTCGCAAACGTGATTGGGTGATCCACACCCTCTGCACCCTCCTGTGTGAGTACGACTCCCAACACAATACACGACGCATCAACATGTACACGAAATTCCACATCCCATTTTGGGAAGACCAAAATTGGCGCGGAGGCCAATTTCCCCTTTACAACATCCAAACTATTCATGCAATCATCATTCCAACAATATGTCAAATATTTTTTCAATAAATTTTCCATCGGCACGATTATTTGGGCATAACTCTTGATAAACTTCCTATAGTAGCTAATGTGCCCCAAAGTAGCGTGTAACTGTTTGACACTGCGCAGTGCTTCCAGATTCATAATAACAACAATCTTCATAGGGTCCACCATCAGGCCTTGTTTGCAGACCACATGGCCTAGCAGGTTGCCAAAGGGAATGAGGAAGGTGCACTTTTTAAGATTTAGTGCAATCTGGTGTCGGTGACAAGTATCCAACATCAACCGTAAGCTTGCTACATGGTGCTTAACTAATCCAAAGACAGTCCAACCATCCAGATAGACCTCCAAGAACTTGTGGCTGTATTCTTTGAACCTCGCCACCACTATGTGCGAGAATATCGCTAGCACATTCTTCAATCCAAAGGGCATAACGATGTACTGAAAGCAGCCCCATTTTGTTGCGAAGGTTGTTTTTCTCCTATCTTCTGGTGCAATCTTAATCTGATGGTACCCTGAGAAGCCATCTGTAAATGAGTAAGCTTCTTGACCGCCAACATTATCTAATACTTCATTTGTGAATGGTGTCGGGAATGGATCATGAATGCAGGCATCATTGAGCTTCCTAAGGTCCATGCATATTCTTATTTTGCCTTTTTGTTTTTTCTCCTACACTACCATAGGACTCAGCTAATCAGATTCTTCCATTGGTTCGATAATTCTGGCTATGAGAATTTTATCTAATTCGTCGCGGATCTTTTCTTTATACTTTGGGTTCAAGCAGTAAGGCCACTACTTAACTAGTTTCGCGTCCGGTTTCAGGGTGATCTTCATCATCCCTAAGTTGCCAATGATCCATTTTAAGTCTGTGATTTTTTTTTTTGGGAACAAGTCTTAGTATTTTTGGAGTAACTCAACGATCTTATCTATAGTAACATCATCCCAATAGTCCCCAAGCGTCACATACTTCAGCACTGCTTCTGTGCCAATGTTTACCTACTTTGTTTTTAGCGGTGTGGTGATATCAGGATCCTCAATTGATGGTCATCGAACCTCGTGACAACCTTCAGTTTCTGGAATATCAATATTTTGGGGGTCATTATCATCCTCCTCCACCTGCATGTTATAACTTTCTAGAGCATTACTTAACTTGGTTGCCCATACTAGTTGTAGCATTTCCAATGGCTCCTATGGTATTTTGAAGTTGGCGGATTTTACTGCTTGCAACACATCGTCAACAGTATCCGACCATCGATCTTCAAATGTGAATGTTAACAAAAATCCCTCACGCAAGACATCCCATTCACCCATACCATGTAAGAGTTCTGTCTCAGTATACCAGTTCATGGGTATTATATCCAAGGTATGGTAGAATAAGTGTACCCATTCGGGCTATGGTTCTTCCCCATAGGCCTTGGTCCATTTCATGAGGTGCATGTGCAGGTCATCTCATCCATCGTATTTGTCTTCTAGCCATAGTGGTCCATGACCCAAGTTTGGTTGTGATTTAGCCAAGCAAATCATGGTACTACTGGCCCTTTCAGTGATAGTATGCAGAGTGCGGATTGAGGTCTCACCCAAAGTAGTATGAAAGGGTGCTAGTACTAGGTTTCCACACCCTGGGGATGTTTGATACGAGGTGATTGCTACATGGTCCAACCTTCGTACTTACTGTGTTATGCGTACCTGCGGATACCCCGCACCCTGTGATACTATCTTTATGTAGTTCTAGCTACAACATGACCCGCGTTATTTAACCAAGTCTTCCTTAATTAGTCTCTGTTAGCTAATTACTTAGATTAAATTCAAATATAAGCATTCATACAAGTATTCATTCAGTGTGCACAGTGAATAAACAGAGTAAAAGTAATGTATAACATCAACATAAAGATTCCAGAATAGATGCACAGAATAAAAGTTTCTTTATTATTTTCTAATCCCAAGTACAGACCCGAATCTGCCTTGTGCACTCAGCTACAGGGGTTTGCGCACTCAGCTGTGGACTCTACTAGGCCTATGTGCACTCAGCTGTAGAGCCTCTTCCTACCACTACGACTCAGTACACTTCAGATTCCACTCTATGTTCTAACCATTCCTTTGCATCTCTCTCCATTCTCTACTAAGCTTAGCTATACACTTAGGGCCTTGCTCTATTTATACAATCCCATGGTCTGTGGTCCATGGGTAGGCCGACACATCTTTACATTAAATTACAATTCTTAGGGCAGACAACCCTATGACTCAATTATACAATTCGTGCTCCACACCCGTACTTCGCAGAGTTCTACACCATCTTTGACTAAAACTTGGGCTTTGAGCCCCAAAACCTGTTGTGGGGGATCCCATGCCCAATAGGCCCCCAACACGATCATCATGACTCATCCCGAGTCACTCTACTAGTGCAGCGATCTTGGCATGGAACCCCTCCAACTGTGCCTGTGCTGCACAAAGGCCTGTAACGCACTGTTCTTCCATCTGCTAGATCTGCTCTACTCTTTCTGCCGAATGCTTGCTGTCAGGGGCAGATCCCTATCTTAAGGCATGCATCACCTTCATTTGTGTGAGCTTTCTTTCAATATCAGTAGTGATGCAAAAGGCCTCATCAATCCATGGTTGGATGTGCGCTTTAAGTACTACCTCTTTTTATCATGCGGCATCCACCTGTTCCTTCAATGCCTTCGCTTGTTGTAGCTTCGCCAACCCTTGGGCTAGGACAACTATCTATGCCATTCTGTGCACACTACCATATTGCACTTGGAGCTCCTGTGCTTCTGTTTCCAAGTGCTATATGGTGGGGTCCTCTTGTAGGGAAGTGAGGACCACAAGGGATTCTTCCAACATCATAGTACAGTCCTGCACTTCCTGTCCTATTTCCTCCAACCCCTTTTGGATAATGCCAACATGTTGTTCCCTATCTTTTGGGTGTGTGGATGACTGCGCCTTTAATCATAGTTTGATAGTCTCAAGGTTGACGTCCAGCTGTATCCTCGTTGCTTCCTACTTTTCCTCTCGGAATCCACTAGCCAATCTGTGAATTTGCACTCCAACCAGTAGGTTTGTCGCAATTTCTAACTCTGGAGCATGGGGACATGCTTCCTCTACTATCTACTCTAGTTGTTGATTCTGCATCAGCACTTCATCACATTGTAGACGAAGCTGCTCAATGTTGATTTGCTATTCGTTGAGCATTTGTACTGCGCGTCCTTCCCTAGCACGAATTTGTTGTCACTCTGTCCTATAGGTAGTATAATATATCCCACGGAAGGGCAGCCAAGTTTAGGCCAAGTCCCTTGATCTGGCCCACCGTGGCTTTGTCCTTCATGCTGTCTGTTGTTAGTGCTCCTTCTA
Organism: Pinus taeda; assembly: GCA_000404065.3. Taxonomy (NCBI): domain Eukaryota; kingdom Viridiplantae; phylum Streptophyta; class Pinopsida; order Pinales; family Pinaceae; genus Pinus; species Pinus taeda. Next base: position 50,533 of record APFE031118011.1, read on the forward strand.
GTAGCACGAAGATGTTAGCCATTTGGCCCATAGCAACTACTTCGTTCTCTATGTACCTGCGGCATCGAGGTAGCTACTGTTCCCTCCTGTGGGGGCCACACCTGAAGTTTCCGGAGCTACACCGTGAGGGCCCCCAACACAATCCGTTACTTCGTGATTGCTTCCTGGAGCGCTTCCCTCCTGACCTCACGAACTGTGTCACCAATGTCATATAGGTCACCCTCTGTGAGCGTAATGGGTTCACCATCCAGTTTGGAAGCCTTGGCCTTCTTCCATGGGCCTGTTCGCTCTGTCCCATGTGGCCATTTCAGTTGTGTAGATATTGTGTTGGGGTCTATGCCTTCTGCTGTGTCCTCTGTCCCCTATCTTGTGGTCAGGTCTGGGCCTCCTTCCTCCTACGTCGTGGTGGCCCCTGCTACTGATGATATTGCTTTTTCGGCGGCCTTGGTCTGCTCTACGATGAGCTTCAATACCTCGCGAAAATCCCTTACCTCTTCAACCAATTTCTTGTTGCGCTTCTACTGTGCTAGTAGCTTGGTGGCATCCTTTTGTTTTTGTATCACTGTCTTATCTCACACCGCTAGATATAGGGTGCACCACTCAGGTGGCCATGAGCTGAGCACAACAAAAATGAAATCATCAATCACGATGAAATGAAGTTTTGTACAGTTCTGTACCGGATCCTTATGTGCCTTGATATACACATTGTGCATATCCACCTTGAAATATGCAAAGCTCGACAGACTTTCATACACTATGGGGGATAGGCACAACCTTTTGTTGATCCACATCTGGACGCTCGCCTCAATGAGCACCCAGAAGATCTTGGTCTCGTGGATCCTTGTGGCGTCCTTCGTTGCCCAGAGTGACACACATTTTTCTGCCTCTGACCCTGTCACCAATAATAGAGACAAGAGCAACCACACGTATTGGAAGGTCTTGCTCTACTCCTGAGCTTCTTTGTAGTTAGTTAGGAATTCTTCAGAGAGGAATTCAACCCAATTGAATTGGACCCCCTCCGCGCATTGTTCGGCCAGCGCAATGACCCTCATTGGTACCTCGTTGCTGTGACATTTTCTCATTACCTTCCCAGCCAGTAGCTGGGTGGCTACTTGCACCCCTTTGTCTTGAATGATACTAATTACGTAGCCTTTATGCTTCTTTTCCAACTTGTATTTCCTCTTCATGGCCTCTGTGAGTGCCAAATCTTTGCTTTTTCCAGCTATTTCCGTGGGGTCCTTTCCCGTCCAGGGAAGCCGGGAAATCTTGTGAATAAGCTCCGTTGTGATGGGAATAGGCTCCTCCAGCCACAAGTACCCATCATGCACTAGGAAAAGCAGTTTCCTGATGACAAAGATCATAATCATTGCGTGGTGAAAGTGTGGAATGCATAGTAGGTGGATTAGGCCGACCTTCTCCACACTGCACAACCATTTCTGCAGTTCTAGCGTTGTAACAGACCCCTCCTTACTCTGTTTCATGAATTTGCTAGTCTCCAAATGTGGGAACTTTTCACTATTCGAGAGGTCCCAATCTTCAAATTTCATCGTGGGCATGTGGCTCAGAACCAAACCATCAAATGGGATTCCATCTAGGAGGAGTGGGGATTGGAGTGCGCTCTTAGCGGCATCCAAATCCTTGGGTACTTTTGCTTTCCCTTTCCATGGAGGGACATACTCGGGCATTTTTTCTACAGCACACATCGGCTGGATGTCTTCTTCCATTTATTCATCCACCTGTATCTCTTCTACGAAAGCTTAGAGGTCCTCCTCCTCATAATTTGTCTCAAGATTAACAGTCTTGCCCTTGTCTTCCATAGAAAGTTTACCAAACCGCGGATTTTGCAGGGACATGTGGACTGGTCCCGCTGCTTATGGATCCATCTTGGGCCTCGGTGTTTGGGGTGATTTTGGAATTTTTGGTGCATCCCCCACTTGCAGCGTATGGCTCTACATGGCTTCCTCGGTTGTTGACATCATTCTATTCAGGAGGTCTTGCGTCTCCTTGGACAATGTCTCAGACACTAAACTTGCTCTCAAAGCTTCCAAATTCGTAAGGTCCATACCCACTTGATAACGCAACAAACGAATTCTCAAAAGGCCAAGGGTTGTTCACTGGATAGCCACCTATGATTTATAGGCATTTTTGAATTCAAATTCGACCGTTCCGCCCACATTCCACCCATTAATGCTAGATTGGTGGCAGATCATCCCAAATCTAGTTCTGACTTCATGCCTTAATTGCCCACTGCCCGCTCCTGTTTGTCTTAAATTGGAAATCTTGTCATGAACAGTGACACTAATGGTTACCTTCGAGCCTACTCACATGGCAGCATAGCCCCCTATCTGCGGGTGCAACCCCTGTGACATACTGATCCTACATGCAACCTCCTTATCGCGCAGCTCTCCCACAAAATCTTTTATAGTACTGTGCTCTCTTTCAACTGCTCAGAGTGCTGAGACTATGCTCCCTACAGCTAGTCAAGTCGTCACACCACCTATGTGAGACGTTAATTCACCTTCCAGCCTAGCCCATGGGAACTCCTCAATTATCCTTGCGACAGTTAGCACCGTGCAGTTTTCCCTTTGTGGTGTGCTCCTCTAGTTACTTTGTTTGGTAAGGTGTGGTCGCAGCCATGGTAGTAGAGTCAGAAATCCTCAATGGCAATCTTCTAATGCAAGATTATGGCTGTAACATGTTTGCATGATTTCAGTTTCCAAGTTTTTTATCTTTGCATCTCTTAACATGCTTTTCTTCCTCAGTAGTACCCAGTCTTCTTCAAGTTCATGAAGCTTAAGGTTCCCTCGCTGAATGGCTTCCTGAATCTGCACATGTTCACCCTCACTTAGCTTCATAATTCCTTCATCCTGATCCTTGCGTACTGTCCCAACTGTGGGAGCTATTGTGTGAGGATTCCTTTCCTCCAAAATTATGGTCTCGACTCTGCTCTTCAGCTTCGGAATCATCTCTGTGCTCAGGTTTTTGCACATGGCCCTATAGGCCCATCGGACCGTTGGTATGCATAGGTCCTAATCAGTTCGTCTTGAATGCTTCTACGTGGAAAGTTTGTGGTGCATGTCACCTCTCCTGTTGCTATGTCCTGTTCCGACTTTCGATCCTAAATTTGGGGTGTGCTTATGTGGGCTGCATAGCACATGTCTGTACCCATCAAGATAGGTGGGCGTACAAGTTGTTCTGTCCTCATTGATCAACTTTTGTTCAAAGTTGGGGGCTTTCAAATTGTAAGCACATCATTCTTCTACATCTGCACTAGTCCTCAAAATTTCCTTGATGTGTACCCTACTGTCGTGCGGGTATTGCACGCAATGCCACTTAAACGTGTCGAACCACTACTATTTGGGTATCACGCTTTCACATTTTCTCAGTAATTCATCCACCACTACCAATCCATCATATTTTGGTAGCTCTCTTGCCCCTATTGTTATGCAACGTAGTGATCTAACCATCATGTTACAGTTCAAGTTTGTCACTTCATGCGATCGATTCTACCATCACTCGACTTCTTCATCTGAATCCGAAGTGCAAGAGATTTTCTACTCCCATGAGATTCTCCCATCTACAGTTGGATTCACCCATTCCTGGTCTCACGCAGTTCTCTTGTAAATACAATTTAGCTCATTGTCATTATCATTGTCGCACACTAGTTCAATGTAGCGTGCTCCTTTGGCTGGGTCCAGTGGGACTACTACGCGTAGTGACTTTTTCTCGAAGATCATTTTGCACTTCTTCAGGTTGATGGCTCCATTCATATTGGTGTCCCAGTATATTCCTGACAACACAGGATAGGGATTGTTGTCATTGACAATCTCTATTACTTCAAAATACGCCTGCGCACTTGCGCCTTCAATATCATCTGTTACCCCTTGCAACCTCCCCATGAGAAAAATAACCTTTTGGTTTGCCATTCGTAATTGAATAGGGGACCACTGTAATGTGGGCTTGCCCATGTATTCCCATGTTTTCTTTGGTAATACATTAGCATACCTAGATTTAGGATTACCTGATCCATTTCGTATTCCCCAATCTATGTAGTCAACCTCATTTCCCTTCCAATGTGCAATGCATGCTTCCCCAATTTTCTGATGACACGTGATTCCCCTGACCCTACACACCTGGTGATCAGTTCCTGTAGTCCTTTAATCACCTTGTTGTCACACAATAGTTTCATGCATGTCTCCAGAAAGGTAGTGAGCATTAAAGGATCCATTCCTGGCTCTGGTTGATCCTTACTACTTGAAGTGGAGGCCTTCGTGAAGCTCTTCTTAGCTTCCATGAATGTCTCCTTTGCGCATTCTATGTCAAACTCAAGTTCCTTCGCAGGAGCCTTGCGAACCCATGTAATTTCCTATGGCTCTTTCCCCATATCTTCTCCCGTGGCTGTACCACTTCTGAGCATCATGTTTACATTCGAGTCTTCTTCGCGCAGATCAGAGCTCATCATTTGTATATTTTGAGTTGGGGGAGGATGGAATACCCCTTTTTGGCACATATTTGTGATCAACGTAGGACATTCTATTGTTTCATGATCAAATTGAGCACAATACAAATAGGATATCCTCATTGGGTTGGTACAATCGTGGGCATAGTGCCCTGGTCCTCTGTAATTGTAACAAACTAACTGTGTATGACCCCTTCCTGGTCCCATTCCACGTCGTCCTCGACCTCTCCCCTGAAATCCAATGCGTGCCATCCCCGCATTTGGGTCGAGGGCTCACGTTTTAGCCTGCATCCTATAGGTTGGGGTCCGATCCATTATTAGCTCGTAACTGCGGCAAGTGCGCTCATCATGACCTACCGACTTGTAGAAATTATGAAACAATTACTGGGGTGCATGTGTATATTTTTATAGCAAATGACAATTGTCCATCATGTGTTTCCCTCCTATCTAACAGATCACGCACCATAAAGTGGGTCCCACATTCAGTCTTGCCTGCGCCTTTAGTCTCAGTAGCATTGGCCTTCCTCCTTCCAGGTAGTTCGCGAACTCTGGGTAGTGATCCTTGTCATGGCCCTAGCCTTTTCACTTTATGCACCATAGTTCCTCGTGTGTATTTGGTCACAGTTGCTTCAAGCTTTGCATTTCCAAACACAAATTATGTAGTTGCGTGTGGATTTGTTGAACTCACAACCCAGGGTCTTGTATCGGGGTTCCATGCAATCTCATTGCCATTTCCAACACTTTGGCCTGGGTGGAAAGTTTCTGCTGTGACAACATCATCCTCAAGTGTGGTTCTAGAGATGCTACAAACCATGCACAATTTTGTCCATCTGTCAATGTCATATTGGCTTCGCAGATCGTACTCTTTAGCCATTGATCTAGATCCCAGGGAGTCTCACCCGGGAGCATCATGATCTCTTTAAACCCGATGATTGATTGTGTTTCTGACTTTGGTCTACTAAATTCCCTGTTTAGTGTGTTCTAGATCTCTACTATCCCTGTGTTTGGGTGGTCATTAGAATGCTTGATATACCATGTTAATGCGCGATCCTAGAGCACGCTCACCAATGTAGCATTCTTCATATTGTCATCTATGACACCTTGTGCTTCCCATATTGCTCCTACCACGAACTAGAATTGGTCTGGATCCTCATTCCCTACTCCTCTGAATACTGGTAGTTTGATCGTGCTCACCATACTGAACTGTGGAGGCGGTGAGGTGGAGTAGGTGGAGATGGAGGTGAGGGAGGTGAGGTGAGAGGCGGTTTGGGTGGGGGTGGCAACTACAGAATCCGCTGCCTTATCGAATTAACCATGCTCCTCGGAGAAACCTTTGAGAGCTCGTCCTCACTCTCCCGTGAGGGTGAAATTAAGGGACTATTTTCTAATTCTTCACTGCTTCCATTTTTGTAGATCTTTTTGCTCCACATAGTCCCAAACATTAATTTATTCGCATAACCCGCTTTTCACATAATAACATCTTATTCCAGGTGTTCAAATATTTAATATACTTACCTTGCAGTCCCTTGAGAAAACATCACTCTTCCTCACTGTAACTGATGGTCGTGTCCACCACGAACTCAATGATAAACCCTCTTATTATTTGGTCAAGCCAGTGGTCTACAACTCACGCTATCTTATCTTATGAGGCTTCTAGTTTGCGCACTAGTTCCGAAGTCCACACTATTGGTTTGTCGAGCCTACACCTTCCTTGGTTGTTTGCTAACTTTGCGATCCACTCATATAGCTCCAATGAAAAGTATGCAAAGAAAATCTCATGGATTTCAGTGTACAAATAGCGATCCAACCACTGTTCCTTAGATACCTGTGGATTTCTATTTTCCTGCGTCGTGAACTCATGAACCTTCTTATCCAACCACTTTTCAATTTCCTTCTTTGTTGGGTTCTATTAGCATGACATCAGACATCCCTTATGCATATCCCGGTCCCAGCAATGGAACCATTTGTTGGCTTAGTGGGGCTTGACCCAAGTCCGAGAGTGATTTAGCCAAACAAATCCCAGCACTACTGGCCCTTTCGGCAACAGTCCGTGGAGCGCGGACTGAGGTCTCACCCAAAGTAGTATGGGAGGATGCTAGAACTAGGTTTCCACACCCTGGGGATGTCTGATATGAGGTGATTGGTACGTGGTCCGACCATCACACTTACTACGCTACGCGCACTTGCAGGTACCCTGCACCCTGTGATACTATCTTCATGCAGTTCTAGCCGCAGTGCGGCCCGTGTTATTTACCCAAGTCTTCCTTAATTAGTCTCCATTAGCTGATTACTTAGATTAAATTCACATATAAGCATGCATACGAGTATTCATCCAGTGCATGTAGTAAATAAACAGAGTAAAAGTAATGTATAACATCAACATAAAGATTCCAAAAAAGATGCATAGAATAAACTTTTACTTATTATCTTCCAATCCCAAGTATAGACCCGACTCTGCCCTACGCACTTAGCTACAGGGGTCTATGCACTCAATTGCGGACTCTACTAGGCCTTTGTGTACTCAGCTGTAGAGCATCTTCCTACCACTATGACCCAGTCCACTTCAGACTCCACTCTATGCTCTAACCATGCCTTCACATCTCTCTCTATTCTCTACTAAGCTTAGCTCTGCACTTAGAGCCTTTCTCTATTTTTACAATCCCATGGTGCACGGACCATGGGTAGGCTAACATATATTTACTTTAAATTACAATTCTTAGGGCGGACAACCCTATGACTCGATTTACAATTCGTGCTTTGCGCCCGTACTTCATGGATTTCCACGCCATCTTTGAGCAAAACTTGGGCTTTAAGCCCTAAAACCTACTGCAGGGGATCCCATGCCCAACAAACCTTCTATTGTTGTGCATGTAAATGAATAAAATAATTTTATTTTTCTTTTTGTCTTTTTGTCATGATGAAAATGAGGTGGTAGTCTATAATTCGACTATGGGTTAACTTTGTAACCAATCAGCCGCACACAAACAGATTTTGTACATGGATTTTCACCATAAGGGTCTTGCTTATATAAGAAATCACTATCGGTCCCTCATTGACTTATCCTTTTATCAAGTTCTTCAATCTGCTCCATTGATCTCACTTCTCCAGATCCAACAGATATCACGTCGTTCGCTCACCAACTAACCCGGACGATTTCCACCGTTGATGTGACCCGTCCAATTGAACGACTGTCATGCAATCTTACACGAAATCGTGCAGGACCGATATCAGGTTGAGAGTGCGCGAGAAAAGTGGTTTTCCCATGCTACATGTAGCCAGATAAGGTTAGTCATGTGAATTTTAGGAATACCATTTACAACCTTTAGGGTGTGCGAGATACCGCTTCCCACTTATCAATACCACCCACATGCTTAATTCATACTTTTAATAAAGGTTCTTAACTGTTATCGGGAAAACTAGTGTCCATTCAGAGCTGCTAGTCCCACTAAGATGGGTAGCTATGTTAGAAACAAACAAACTAAATTCACTTGTGTTTTCCTTTATGAGAGATATATGAGAAAGAAGCAGAGAGTACTAACCTCAGTTTTTCGCTTGGCTCCTTGCTTGTTTCCTTTCCCCTTTGACAGAAATCCACCAATCTTTCCTCACTTGTCCCACTTCAAAGAACACCTATGGAGTAAAAGTAGCATGATACCATCAAAGCGTAGAGATCTATAACCATAAACAATAGAGGATCAGATATATATTAACCATACAAATGCATATATCAAGACAAGATTCAGAGATACACAAACATATGGAGGAAAACTTAAATAGCTTTATTGATAGAAGTAGTAGAAGAGAGGATTACAACCCATTGGTTTGACCCAGCGCCATCCTCCCAGCATGAAAGCCCTCTTCACCTCATGAAAAGCTTAGATCACCCAACAATACAGTGTTCCACAGAGAAACCAACAACACTTCTTTACAAAATACAAAATTCCAGCCTCTGGATCTCTAGGATGAGGGATCCATATATAGATGTTTGCAGGTGGGTGAGTCAGCTTCTGAGATTTTGATTAGTGTCATCTCTCTGATAGTTCTTGGTTCCACTTGGAGATTTCATGATCTCTTACTCATCCCTGGCGAATTCAAAGAGGCAAGTGTCAAATGGGCAGTTTCTAGAAGATTCTCTGGGTATCCACTTAGCCAACTGACTCTGCCATTTGTTTGCTCTCGCTCATCGCACCCCACAGAAGGGATTTTCAGTATGCATCACACTTTTTGCATGTGGCAGGTGAGATGCATCACACCCTTAGCACTAAGCAGTCTGTATGGTCCAGTTTTGACCAGTTCTGAGTAGTTTTTAGGGAGAACTTCTGGGAGATGATGTAATCAGCTGACCTTGCTCCTTTAGGGTATGAAAAAACACTTTTAGGGACTTAGAAGAACTTGGTTTATGGACATATGTGATTGGTGTTGTAGTGCCAAAATATGTCTATAATAGTTTCCCCCTAAAGCATGAGGTTGTAAATCTTCAGATGTTGGGTGAAATGCTTTATGATGAGGATCCAAGGTTTTTCGAACTGGAAGGCAACATGTAATAAGATACAATACAATACATTATCTTCATAACATTTTCATGATCTAGTTGAGGCGGGAATTCCCATGCTCAGCCTTATAAATTCATTCTCATGTACATATGACAGACAACTGTATATGTGGCAGACTGATGATTCTGGTAGAGCCATCATCCTTTGGCTTGGATGATTATCTGTGCAGCAATGATGTACATTTGGTGTCTTTATTTTACTGAAGATATTGCAGCCCGGATGGATGAAACTAGATCCAAGGTCTTCAAAACTCATTCAATCTTCGCCTGAAGTACAAGTCGATCCATGTGAAAAGATGTTCTAGCTTCGAACATGGAAAGTCATCGCCTGATTACCAGACAATGATGTAAGCTATTAACAGGCATGAGAGGAATCACCGATAATGATAATGACCCTCAAGGTACTATAGTACAATTCACATGGTGTGAATACATGAGTTGACGTCAAATACCACGTAAAATCTTTCGGTCGAAGGCCATTAATGTAAACCTGTCACCGGAAGTGAGAAACTTGCCATTGAGGCATGCAAGCTTCAAAGTACTAAAAGGGTTGTTCCTAGGTTGACTTCTTGGATAATGAGTTGAAGTTGACAAGAAGTGACCCGTCATAAGAGGGAATTGAAGAATCCCACATCTATGACACGGAACAGAGCAAATGATTTTGTGGAGGTGAAAACGATTTGATGATACAGGGTTTAGGGTGGCAGTCATGAAAGAATGAAGCGTGAAGGTATTGTAGCGGATGAGACACAAGCTGGGTTGGTGAATTCTCTGAGTGGCTTCTCTTGAACATATCGATGACACTGAAATGGATTGGTAGCATTAACCCCAAAAATGGATGGTACGGTGGACCATTGGTGATATGACCGGTGAACGGAATAACCCAACCCGACTTAATCATGGTGACGGAGTGAATGTGTCATGTTCAAGAGCGACCTGCTACCAATAAAATTTCTTCAAGTTTTCTTCCCAATTTTTCCCTAGTCATTTCTGACCAGTACCTCTTTATTTTTGTCAAGCTTGAGGAGGATAACATATGCTTGTTCTATAATTTTCCCTTTGGGCAAACCCGTCGCTACGTTTTAACGAGCTTAGAAACAGCAAAACTCGCTCTTGCCTACATGGACAAGTTTGTTGCTATTGTTTTAACAAGTTTAATGACAAGGATAACTCAGTCCCATTCATTTTTAGAGAGTTTGAAAAAGGACGGAAAGGGAACTCGAGTATTCCTTTTTCGTAATGTAATCCCTTAAGTCTGAAAAAGTAGAAAACAATATGAAAGGGATGACTTTTCGATCATTTTAACGAGCCAAATAAGACAAACGCTTGATCTTTTTGTGTAATGATCCCTCGGGGCCAAAAAGATTAAAATCTAGAGCAGGGATATCACTTCCAATCACTTTAACAAGCTGGAGAGGCTAATTGCTCGGTAATATTTTCATATTTTACGAGTCAGATGAAAAGAGCTTAAAGGAGACTCATTTTTTGAGGAACGAGTGATGTTTTCAGATAGCAGTTGGTTCCAAATAAGGTTTGGAACTTTTTCAATCACAACAGTGTAAAGAAGGTGGCTAATAGGATCACTTGTTGCAGTTGTTCCTCAAAAGGGGTAAACAATCAAATGGAGGTGTATGATCGGCTAAAAAAGAGTGGAGGTGATGGTAAGAACACGACCAAGGCTCAAAAGCTGATGATAATGTGATCGCAATGGTTATTTACCGAAGGTGAGTTCATTTTTTAATGAGCTTAAACTCTGGTGGAACATATGCTCATTGCTAGGTTTATTTTTTAACGAGCTTGAACTTCGCGCAAAATTGCTCGTGATAATGGTCATTGATATTCGATTCACCGTTAACACTATGTTCTTTTGACAGTCGTACGATGGGAAGTCACATAGTAACTTTGCAAAAACAAGAGCTTAATTCCAGATCAAACTCTTGCAAAATTGCTATCCATTTCGAATATTTTCCCCCAAGAAACTGTCATGACAAGATGTAAGTCATGGGGTTGCAATCTGACAAAATGGCAGTTTTTCGAAAGAGGATATAGTGTCGAAATCTATGTACTGCTTGAACAGCTGTGAGAGCCAGCTTTTCAACATAGGAGTAATTTATTTCTGTATCATTTAAGTTTTGACTTAAATAATAGATAGGATGTTCTATTCCATTGTCTTCTTGAACTAAAACCATTGCGATGGTCGTATCTGCCGCAGCGAGATACAGGTTAAAGTCTTTTTGATAATCAGTAGCATACATTAATGATGCTTTTATTAGGGATTCCTTTAGAGCATCAAAGGAAGCTTGCATAACTTGATCCCAGTTGAAGGGTACTTCATTTTTCAATAGACGCGTATAACCTTTAGCAAGCTCGGCATAATTTGGAATGAACCTCCTTAGAAAGTTTGCTTTCCCTTGGAGTTTCTAAATCTGAAGCAAATTTGAAGGTGGAGGCAGATCGATGATTGCCTAAACCTTACACGAGTCGAGGAGAATTTCATCCTTTGAAACTACAAAGCCAAGTAAACGACCAGAATTGACACAAAACACACACTTGTGCGGATTGAGTCGTATCTTGTAGTGTCGGCAACATAGAAATATTGCTCTCAAATGTTGCAGATGATTGGTCCGCTTTCGCGAATGAGCCGGAAGATCGTCAAGGTATGGTTGAATGATGTTCTTGATGTCATGGAAGGCATAATTCATTGCCCTTTGAAAGGTTTCCCCTGCGTTCTTTAAACCAAAAGGTAGCTTGTGGTATGCGAATGTGCCCCACAGATAAATAAATGAAGTCTTTGACTGGTCCTGTGGGTGGATATTTATTTGATTATACCCAGAAAATCCATCCATAAACGAAAAGATTCCGCATCCGACACATTCATTAATTATCTGGTCGATAAAGGGTGTAGGGTAGTTGTCCTTTGCACAAGCTTGATTTACATCCCTGTAATCGACACACACTCTAATCGTTCCTTACTTTTTCATCACAAGAACAATGTTCGATACCCAATCAGTTAGAGGAACTGGGTAAATGAAACCATCATGGAGAAGTTTTTCAACTTCTACCTTAATGGAAACGGCTTTCTTTGGGTGCACCTGCTGAACCCGTTGTCATATTGGTTTGACATATGGATACATCTTAATTTCGTGTTCAACTGTGCTCAAGTCAATGCCTAGCATTTATTCATATGACCATGCAAAGACATCTCTGAACTTGTGAAAGAGAGCATAATATACTTCCAGTTCTGAAGAAGAACAATATTTGCCGACATGAATATTCTCTACGACATCTGGTTTGGTCGAGATATTTATGGCAATAGTTTCTTCAATATTGGATAGATTTCGCTTGGAATCCACCATATTTACAGTATTTGATAGAAAATAAAAAACTGGAGGATGATTAAGGTCACTGGAGTAATCTTTGTTGCAATCCAAAAGATGGGAACGATGGTGGTAATCTTCCCATGGCGTCCCCTCTGTCATCATCGACTGAACAATTCCTTCATCTGTAGAATGTAGATGCTTTCAAGGATCTTAAGAGATACCATATTCCTTAGACCTATCTATCCAAATGCTTGATGAGCATTGATTTGGGTTTGCTTCCCATGCCAAGAACATTGATTGCTACAATATTTCTATTAGTCTTGGAGGCAATACCTGGTGATGATCCATGCTAACATCGTGTTCGGAGATCTTCTGAATAGAAGATATCATATTGTAGGTTCCCACCGTGGCCACTTTCGCCAGATTGTTTAGAGGTAGTAGGGCAAAAGTACCCATCAATTTAGGGTCTTTTAGCAGGCCTACTCCGATATTTTGAAGCAATTGAGAGCTTCTGTGGATCATCAAGATGCTTCCCATAACTTGTGAACTGTTGGGGAGAAAGATTTGCTGGTTGACGATTGTAATTCCTCCTTGGAAAGGAAATGCAATCTTTCTGAAGTATGTTGACACAACAACAACCATATCATAAATCCAAAGGCTTCCCAGTAGGATGTTGTAATTGAGGTCTCCATCGATAACTTCAACATCAATTTCTACTGTTTTTCCCCCCAGTTCAACTTCCAAGTTACTTAAAATCCCGTATGGAGTGTATGTCTGTCCATCAAATGCTTTTAACGTCATTGACGATCTCGACAAGGGTGGTGAGCCTAATGTTTTCCAGCAACTCAAGACATAATACATGTAGATGCCCCCTCATCAATAATTGTTCGATGAATAGTTTTGTTGAGGGATTTCACTTGAATGAGGAAAGCGAGTTGAGCTGGTAATTGAGGTTCATATCCTTTATGATTAAAGGTCACAAGATTGGAATCCACTGGGTCAATCCCACCTATTGCTGATAATAGAAACTGCTTTTGGGAGGGACAATTTTGCAGTACTTAAAGTGTCGACATAGCGGACGGCAATTGGGCCAGGTCCTCTACTATATTATAATTCTATGCTACTCTGGAATAAGGATTAAATGTTGATTTGTGTACTACTTTTGGCGGTTTTATCGTTAGCTTAGGAATGATGGGTGGCACAAATTCGGTCGAAGTTGTTGTCGAACTACTAGGTTGATCAGTAGCCTTGTTGTTCGATAGCTGTGGATTCCCATAATATTTATTCCTTGTCAATACCAAAGCACCATTTTGCTGTTTTGAAATGGAAAACATAAGCACTTGGGATGGGGAAGCATTTTTGCTAGCAACCAAATTGGTTTTTGGGTTTGGAAACAGATCAGTCAATACCGCTGAAGTTTTTGAATTTTTAAAGAATTTCTTAATTTCAGCTTTATGTGGACAATCTCTTGTCCAATGATCCTCATCACATATCTGACATCCCGAAGGAGGTTTACTTTGCCCAGAGGGGTTTGCAGAAGATTTTTCAGGAGACGACTCATCCTGCTTCTTCTTTCTCCCTTTCTTTTTCTTCTTGCCTCCTGGTTGCTTCGATTCTTTGCCTTTGTCAGTCAACACGACATTAACCTCCGAGGCAAGAAGTTCTTCATTTTCATTTTGACTAGAAACCGTATAGGCTTTATTTGATGTAGCCTTTACGGTTTTTGTGCTAGTCGTACCTATCACGCCATCACTGGCATGAGAGTCTTTATTTGATTTAGGAGGAGGAGGAACGAAAAACTCTGGTCTACGAGCATCAGGGATTTTGTCGTAGAGCATGCCAGACTGAGTATATATCAAGTCTAGATATTGTGCATGAGCAATGACTTTCTCTTAAGTGATGACTCCTCCCTTTGCCACATCTTCTGTAATAGAAGGTAACAATGAATTAATAAACCATTCAGCTAGTAGCTGATTAGGAACATATGTGTTTACCATTCTATGACAACGTTGCCACTCATGAATATGATCAGATATGTGAGTGGCTGTCGTCTACTTGAAATTGGTAAGAAGCTCCATTCCTGTTTCGTACTTTATTGGTAACTGAAAATGGGTTAAAGAGGTGGTGGCAAGGGTGCTGAAGTTATTGAATGAAGCTATAGGAAATTAGATGTACCATTTTGTTGCCGGACCAGTTAACATTCGCTAAAAAAGGTGAAGCCTAATCGAATCATCATTGAGTGTGTTGGAAGAACACCACAGATGAAAGGTCATCACATGATTCGACGGATCTTCACCTGGATTTCCATTGAATTTAAGAATATCTTATGGAAGTTTATGAGGAATCGCCGACCACCAAGGGGCATAAGCATTTTGATCATTTGTTAGCCAATTTAGATTTGGTAACTCTAAAGTCGCCACGAAGGGCAACTGTTGATTCAGGTTCAGCGAAGCATACCCAGGATAAGATGGGTTTGCTTGAGTAGTGGGTCTTTACATACCAGCATATTGTATTTGATGCTGATAAATTTGATAAGGTTGATGGGCATAACCATTATGATATGATTGATGTTGACCATTTTGAATATACGACTGCCCATTACCCACAAAGCTTTGTTTCTCAGGTCCTTTGTAAGCTTGTTGGAATTGCGGTTGTTGATATTACACCAGCCATGGCTGTGAGACCATTTGTTGTTGACCAATACTAGATGTTTGACCAAGATGAGGGGTTATAGTACCCGTTTGAGTCTGAGTTGCTCCAGTTAAGGAGCCACTAATCAGTGATTGTGGTTGTGTCATGGAGACAAGAGGTTGTTGTATTACGACCAGAGAGACTTGAGGTTGACATACAATAGGAAACGTTTGTACTTGCAACACCGTTACAATAGCCGGTGTAGTGGGGATATTCGACACTGGTAGACTTGGTTGCATTGAATATACAACTCTTGGCTACTGAGGCAGTATTGGCACCCAACCACTGGATGTAATTCCAGCATGACCCGAATTCTGTTGTGAACTCACATATGGTTGTTCCCCCAGAGGGAACAATGAAAGGGCATATTGCCCCCCATATGGTAGCAATCCAGTGTTTAAAGGAAAGATTTGCATCTAGAGACTTGACTACCCAAATTGATACTATTGCGAAGGATCAATTTTCTGAGACTCAACATAAGAAATTCTAAATATTATTCTGGACGAAAAAATGGGAATAGACCATACTGTCAAAACAGTCCCTGGTGGACTCCATCTAGCGCTTGAGAGCTAATTAGGATAGATGGTACACTAGCGAACATTGTTGGAGTAGCAATAGGAGGTTCTGCTGCTGCTGTGTCAGATGACACAGTCCTAGATGTCGACGGTTGTTCAGACATATCGAGTCTATCCAAAATATTTCCTAGCGATTCTATAGGAACTTGCGATGAACGGAGACTAACTTCTGATGTAGAAGGATATTGGGTGATCCCAGTTCCAAAATGCAATGGAGTACTGGATGGAAGATCTTCCACAATCTCTTCTATAACAATCAATCCAAGTGGGAGAGGAAGACCGTCAGGTCTGTAAAATATTTCTGGTGTCGAAGAAGGTATAGACTCTACATCGATAGATGCTGGAGGGGTAACACCTTCCGAATCAGCCCTATATGGAGCTAGTTCAGGAATAGAAGTGTTTACCGTTACACTGGGATTAGTTCTAATGTCCTCTTGTGACTGCAGAACTTCTTCTATAGAGGCAGGGATACCAAAAATGGTTGTAGTAACTAGAGTCTCTGAGGGTGTTGAAACACAAATTTCAAACAAATTAGGAGACTTTGACCCAGTTAAATGAGTTCACTTGGCCCGGAATGGTTTCATTTCTGGAGTCAAAGACGGTTGACTCATTAGTCTCCGTGAACGATGGGGTTTCGATTGACTTTCTTCCACGATTGCAGATTACTTGATCATCTCAAAATAAAAAGGGGAATATGTATTTCCAAATTAAATGAATTTTAGACGCTTTGACACAACTTGCTTTTTCAATTTTTAAGAGTCGAGAAAAAGCTAAAGATGACTCTAGTCACCTTCGACTTTTAATGAGCCTGAAGTGAAAAGTGCTCAGATGAACCTTTTATTTTAAGGAGTCTAGAAAGGAACGAAAGTGACTACTCTAGAAATCTGGATAGAGGGATTACCAAACCAATCGCAAAACTATAGAATACTTTTTATGGTACGGCAATCAATCTTCCTGAATGCTGTGTTCAGTGCATTGCAACTGATAGGGCGGCAGACATGGCTTCCTAAGGATAAAGGATATAGCCTATTGTGGTCTCCCAATATATACTCGATGGTACGTGGGAGCACAAGTCCGTATTGGCACTTGTCATCTCAAAGAGGAGGAATCACCCAACCTATGATGAAAGTGATAGTTATTACCAGGCTTTACGATGCCGATACGTCTCTAGCCCTAGACTTCTAAATGTTGTGGCGTTAGGTTCCAAAGCGTTTTTATGTTCATTGAATTTATTTTATAGTTGATCTTTCTTAAGAAGTTTGCCTTTAAGGTTCACCGCGTGATGTAGATATACAATTCCTAATAAGATGATAAACAGTTGTTTACTTTTCTTTCTGCAATGAAAATCCTAGCTACTAAGGAAAGAGAAACGAAATTCTTTCAACATAGAGCAGAGAGCACACACTAGATGCACTGTCCTAAATCAAAATCAACAAGCAGTCTAAACACAAATGCACACGCACGTATTTGTTTTCCACTTTCTTAATGTGTAAGTGACAAAAACAATGCTAAGTACAAATTTGAACTATCTTTTCTCTCAAAGTGATAGTACTGGAAATTTTCTCTTCAAAAGACGAAAGGCGAAGAAGACACTTTGTGATTTCAAATTCAAAAAACGAAAGGAAGACTAAGACGATACTTTTTCGATTTCGAATTCAAAAACGAAAGGAAGACTACTTTGCGATTTCAAATTCAAAAAATGAAAGGAAGGGTAAGACAACACTTTGCGATTTTGAATTTAAAAAATGAAAGGAAGGCTAAGAGCGACACTTTCAAATTCAATTTGAAAACTACTTTTGACACTTGAAATACTATTAATTCAAATCAAATACAAGAGTAACAGTGTAATCGACCATAAAAAATAGTAGGATTCTTTTCTTTGACTGAAAATGACACTTCCAACACTTCCAAATCAAAAGATGACAGTTCGATTAAGCTAATGTTTTGTAAAGGAGAACTATAAATGGAAAAAAATACATAAAACATTCACAATTATTTGTACAATGGAGGCTGAATAATGCAAAGGAAGGGAGTTTCAACAGTGGTATACTGATCACAGACAGCAAAACTCCTTAATAAAGCTAAAAACAATGAAGAAAAAACCAAAATTTGGAGGCAGAAACAGTCTTATCTTATCATTGCACCTATAACACAGGGAAACAGGGATGCATCTCACCTACTGCACATGGGAGGTGCGATGCATCCAGACTGTCAAAAGGAGACAGTGCGATGGTCTAGGGATGAGACTTTAACTTGGTTTTTGGTCACAGTTTGTAGCTTAGTTCAGGGATTTAGACTAAGCTAATGATAGTCAGTGAATACAAAGTACAGGGTCTAATCTAATAAGGTTAGTTGAGCCACCACTAGGGCAGTTAGGATGTTTGCAAACCAGTTGTTTAGTTTATAAACAAAACCCAGAGATGGACTGAAGTAGCATTGATCTATTTTGTAGTTGCATAGCAAAAGAAGTTCGAAGGATAGCTGGCTTGACTTCAAGCTCCGTCTGTAGTTTATAAAGCAAACAAATATAAAAAAGCAAACAAGCTATTCACTCCCTAGTGGAGTTGCCATTTTGTTATTAGGAAAACTAGTGTCCATTCAGACCTGCTAGTCCCAATAAGATGGGTAGCTATCTTAGAAACAAACAAACTAAAGTCACTTGTGTTTTCCTTTATGAGAGATAGATGAGAAAGAAGCAAAGAGTACCAACATCAGTCTTTCGCTTAACTCCTTGCTTGTTTCCTTTCCCCTTTGACAGAAATCCACCACTCTTTCCTCACTTGTCCCATTTCAAAGAACACCTGTGGAGTCAAAGTAGCATAATACCATCAAAACATAGAGATCCATAACCATAAACAATATAGGATCAGATATATATTAACTATACAAATGCATATATCAAGACAAGATTCAAAGATACACAAACATATGGAGGAAAACACAAATAGCTTTATTGATAGAAGTAGTAGAAGAGAGGATTACAACCCATTAGTCTGACCCAGCATCATCCTCCCAGCATGAAAGCCCTCTTCACCTCATGAACAGCTTAGATCACCCAACAGTACAGTCTTGCACAAAGAAACCAACAACACTTCTTTACAAAATACAAAATTCCGGCCTCTGGATCTCTAGGGTGAGGGATCCATATATAGATGTTTGCAGGTGGGTGAGTCAGCTTCTTGGATTTTGATTAGTGTCCTCTCTCTGATAGCTTTTGGTTCCACTTAGAGATTCATGATCTCTTACTCATCCCTGGGTGAATTCAGAGAGGCAAGTGTCAAATGGGCAATTTCTAAAAGATTCTCTGGGTTTCCACCTAGCTAATTGCCTCTGCCATTTGTTTGCTCTTGCTCATCGCACCCCATAGAATGGTTTTTCAGTATGCATCACACTTTTTGCATGTGGCAAGTGAGATGCATCGCACCCTTAGCATTGAGCAGTCTGTATGGTCCAGGTTTGACCAGTTTTGAGTAGTTTTTCAAGGAGAAATTGTCGGAGATGATGTAATCAACCTACCTTGCTATGAAACAACACTTTTAGGGACTTAGAAGCCCTTGGTTTATGGACATATTTGATTGGGGTTGCAGTGCCCAAATATTTCTATAACATTAAGCAAAGGTTTAACACTTAAAATTAGTATTAACGCTTAACACTGATTGACTAGGATTTATAAATGAAGTGTATGAACAGAGAAAAATACCCAATTAGGGTCCAGAACCCTGATACATAGTCATAAGAGAATTTCTGCACTAGAATAGTGCATCCACACCACACTTCAATCAATTATTGAACAAAATGGAAATTACAAAGTCTTGGCCCTCTCGGCTCGATTACAATAGTTTGTCTGACCTCTGTTTCAATCTCAAACCCTATCTCTGTCACACCTCTTGCTTACTCACTCTATTCTCGATCATCTAATCTCTCTGTCATTACATTCTTTCCTATTTTATGAATCAAATCCTATCCTAACTACATTGACAACCCAATCTCTATTTTTATCACTCAACCATTAAATCACTATTCTCAAGCTCTAATACACATCTATACTAACAACTCATCTCTTAGTCTAAAAATAATACAGTGATATAATTATTACAATAATTAAAGAAAAGGTAAACTCGAGAGATCCAATAATCTAGATTTGGGAATAAGAAGATTAATCCAAGCAACTCAATGATTATTATGAACTTCAAAATCTTTTCCAAGGATGAAACAATGCTTGTGATCCTACAAAAGAACTTACATCAGCTATTTAAATCAATCGTACAACAAGAAATCATTAATACTAAATGTAGAAATAGAAAGAAATAAAAACTAGAGATGCATATGAATAAGCAATGAATATAAGGAAAGGAAATGATACAAAAGGGTTCTGAGGTTCTTGGGATGGCCAAGCCCAAGGAAACTCAGAGACCTATGGAGGAGAACAAGATTTAGAATCTGAACATGACACCAATCTTCATTATTTTCATCAATAGAATTACATCGCTGCAAGAAAATACAATGGAACCACAAGATTACAAGATCTCTCCACAATAACACTAATAAAAAACTCCCCCTAGAGGAAAATTCGACTTGGTAATTATACAAAATGATTAGGAATCAACTCATCTCTTAGTCTGAAAATAATATAGTGATCTAATTATTACAATAATTAAAGCAAAGATAAATTCGAGAGATCCAACAATCTAGATTTGGGAATAAGAAGATTAATCCAAGAAACTCAATGATTATTATGAACTTCCAAATCTTTTCCAAGTATGAAACAATTCTTGTGATCCTACAAAAGAACTTACATAAACCATTTAAATCAATCCTACAACAAGAAATCATTAATACTAAATGTAGAAATAGAAAGAAATAAAAACTAGAGATGCATGTGAATAAGCAATGAAAATAAGGAAAGGAAATGATACAAAAGGGTTCTACGGTTCCTAGGATTGAAAAACCCAAGGAAACTCAAATACCTATGGAGGAGAACAAGATTTAGAAGCTGAACATGACACCAATCATCATTATTTTCATTAATAGAATTACATCGCTGCAAGAAAATACAATGGAATTGCAAGATTACAAGCTCACTCCACAATAACACTAATGAAAATCTCCCCCTAGAGGAAAATTCGACTTGGTACTTATACAAAATGATTAGGAATCATTCCCCATGGATGGTGGAAGCTTTCCCCACCAAAATCCCTTGATTAGTGGATCTACTCCCTTGATTGGTGGAACACATTCCTAGATTTTCTCAATCATTGGGGTTCCACAATCTATGCCATAATTCCATAATATCTTGTTGACTTATTATTTATTATTTATCCTCTAGTACTAGGGAACAAGTCCTTAAATGAGCTCCTCCTCCAATTCTTCATAATTTGCCAATATTATCATAATATTCCACAAAAAATAAATAATACTAGGCACAAATATTCAATTATTCATAAACCTTCATAATGAATATATTAAAGTTAAAATAAATTATCTATTGCAAAAATAGAGGTTTAATGTGTTGAAGGATGGTCATAGGCCTTAATTTATGTTTTAAATTAGAGCCATGGGCCTTATATTATGTCTAATTTAGAGGCCCATAAATATTGTATTGGGGTCATTGTACTCTCTTCTGACCATTTTATGACAATCTAATAAAAGAATAACTTCAAAGCCCCATAATGGGTTTTTCTCTGGTCTTTGACCAATCCTACTGTCTCTTGTTTATGTGTTGATTATCTCATTTTCCATTGCATTTATTGTTCTATGTTCAACTATTGTTGATGATTGGAAAGGCTAATTATTATTCAAAAGATTGTTAATTTAAGTATTGAATTGGGCTAAATTAATTGATACAAAATAGAAAAATTTATAAATTTAACATGGTTTCAAAGCTAAGGTGAAGGAAATACCCAAAAGGATAAAAGCATTGAAGTATTCATATTTAGGAAATTTGAAGGATCCAATCTGGTAAAGTAAAGATGTCTTCCTTCTTCAAGGAAAATGAGAACTTGGGTGAATCATTGAATTTTGCTGCATGGAAAGTCGGATTGGAGATAATAGATGTAAACAATGATTTTTTGGAATACATTCAAGGAAGAGTATCCGAGGCTCTAGAAAATGCTTCCGTTGCTGCCAAGAACAAGTATAAGAAATGTTAGTCGAAAGAAAAACAAATTATAGTTGATGATTTACAAGGTAATTTACTGGCATATGTTGGACATTTGAGGATGTCTAAGGACATGTATGATAAGATAGATGGCATGTATGAAGTCAAAAATTTGAATGAAATTACCTCCTTAAGTATCAAATCAAAGCCACGAAGATGAATAAAGGCGATTCTGTGCAATCCTATAGAATGAGGATATCTCATCTTAGAGATCAATTGCAAAGAGTTGGGGAATCTATGCCTGACAGGGAATTTGTGATAGTGAATCTTATAGGTATCCCTCCTATTTAGGAAACCTTTATTACTACTATAAGAAAAAACAATGTCCTCCATCATTTGATGAAATTGTTGGAAATCTCGCTCAAGAAGAATCAAGGAGGATATCCAAAGGAAGGATTCAAAAGCATGAAGAAGGAGATCTTGTTGCAATCATCACTCATGACAAGAAGAAGAAGAAAGGAAAAGGAGGTCCATAAAATTCAAGAATCTGCTTCCTCAAAATCCAAATAGAAGAAGGAAATTATTGCACATAAAATGCTACAATTTGGCACAAGAAAGGCCATTATGCTCGATATTTCCCCGAGAAGAACAATGGACCACACCACAATACTAGAAGTAACAACAATTGGTTCAATGATCAAAGAAGAAGATATGACCAAATGAATGATCATAATGGAAGATATGAAATAAGGATAATAGACACTCCAAGTGATAATGAAGAAGATCATCATCCTCAAAACAAGTCAAGATTCTCCAGGTATGAAATGAATGTTTCGAATTAATCTGAATATATTCTTATTTCTACCATTACTATTTCATCTCCTCTGGAATTACAGGATAGTTGGTTGGTTGATAATGGTGCCACTCATCACTTCTCAGGTTATAAGGAAGTTCCCTCTAATTTGGTAGGGAGAGAGTCAAATTTGAAAATCATTCTTGGAGACAACTCCACTCATCCAATTAAAGGTTTTGGGTAAATTAAATTTCATTTGAATTCTGGGGAATCTATTTTTATCCATGATGTGATGTATGTGCTGAGATTGAAGAATAATTTGGTATCAATATCTGCATTGGAAGACAAATGGATGAGGGTTTCCTTCATCAAGGGAAAGGTTCTTACTTTTCCTGTTGGATCACCTATGACAGATGCAGTCAAATTGGGATCAAGATATGAAGGAATATATAGCTGTTACATAGGAAAATGACCTCCTCATCAACTTAAAGGAGAAAGGCAGTTTGACTGAAGGTTTGACCAGGTTCAAAGTCCTATTTTCTAGGGTAACACTCCCAAGAACTAGCAAGATGAGTTATAATGATCCCCATGCATGAACCATGGGCGTTAGTCCCTAGGGTAATTCTCTTTGTTGCCTTAAAGGCATCGTTAGTCAAATTTTGTGAGGTCTTGGAGGTCAAAGGAGTAGGTTAACTGAATAATATCCCACTTTTTACTCACATGTCAGCCTAAAAGGAGGGAAACATCCTAGCTTTTTCCAAAGGGAACTCATGAGAGAGTTGGCAAGGATTAGCCTCTCATTCTCTATATTGGTGGCTTGGGGCATTATCAAAGAGGTCAAAAGGTTGAAGGATTTCCAACTTATTATCAAAACATTGTATGAGACATAGTGGTTTACCAAGAGGTTAAGAGGAGAGAGAGAGAGAGAGAGAGAGAGAGAGAGAGAGAGAGAGAGAGGAGTTAGAGGAGTAAGGGAAGCTTGATTCCCTATATTGTTGTAATCATCCTTTCCTATTATTAATATAGACCTGCAGTTGTGTTGTCTACTCTATGGTGTTTATGTTGTGATTCAATTATGTATTGATGCAATGCTATAATTTATGAGTATATTAGATGCATGTTAGTTGATAGCCTTATGTATTATTGTTTTGATTATCAAGGTTATATGTTGCAATATTACTTCTTGTCTTGTCTATATGCAGGTATTGATCTAGGAGCTAGTGAAGAGGTCTTCTACTCCGCTATATTGGGTTCTCTAGGAAAACTACATCAAGGTATGAGGTAGTCTCTTCCCTCATACTTTAAATATCATTTCATTAATATGGATATGTACATGTTTCTTTGTGTCAGTTACAGTTAATCTGATCTGTCTACCAAGGATCTCAAGAAGATCCTTGAGGGTATTCTAGCCACAACCACCTGTGCATTAATCCCTATAGAAATAGAGTCATTGGAAGACCATTTCTAGCATTGGTCCATGAAACTAATCACCTAAGCGAGCTATGAAACCAAATAATGGCCCATCTGCATTATGATTCTCTTCTGAAATTGTTCTCAGGGATTCCCAAGGTTCAAAACCATCATGATGGAGTATGTCAAGGTTGTGTCAAGTGAAAAGAAGACAAGGGAACCATCCCCCTCTAGCGAGAAAAATACAAATGACAACCTCCATCTCATTCATTCTGACATATGTGTTATGATTCCCGTGTATTTATTGGTGGCCATATCTACTACATCACCTTCATTGATGAATTCTCAAGAAATACATGGATATATTATTTGAACCATAAGGAGGAAGCCTTGAAATGTTCAAGGATTTCAAATATTTGATAGAAAATAAAATAGGGAATAAACTTAACTTATTTTTGCAAGAAGGAAGGAGTCAAGAAAGAGACAATTGCTCCCTATACTTCCTAAAAAATGGAGTGGTTGAAAGAAAGAACAGGTCCATTATAGATGCTACCCATGCCATGCTCCATGATCAAAAGTTTCCGTAGTTCCTTTGGAGAGAAGAAACAAATTCTACCGTACATGTTCAAAATAAGGTGCCTCATGAAGCATTAGACAAAAATACCCCTACAAAAGTATTCAAAAGTGTCAAGCCCAATGTTGGTCTTCTCCATATCATTGGCTGCCCCATACACTTTCATGTGCTGAAGGACAAAAGAAACAAGTTGGAGGCCATGGGAAGAAAAGGTATGCTTGTTGGATATTGTGAAAATTCTAAAGCATTTTGAATATATATTCCTTGTCAAAGGAAGGTTGAAGCTAGTAGGGATGTTACATTCGATGAAGAGGTCACCCTTGGAAATGAAAGGGATATTCCTTTGCCTCCTCCTCCTAAGAACAATGATGATATGGATATTTTAGATGATCCTTCCATGCCCAAATATGAGATAGATATTGTTGATGATACCATGGAGCCTATGGATCCCTTATATCCTCCTCCATGTGATCCTCCAAAGAGGAAGAAGCCACTTTGGCTTTGAGACACACTACATGAGACGAGAGATGTGTTCCTATTCAAAGATCATTGAGATATAGTAAGAAGCCTTGCAGGTATAAGGGATATGTTGCATCCATGAGCACTATGATTCAAGCCAAACCTCCCACATTTGAAGAATCTATAAAACAAAAAGTTTTTAAAGATGCTATGGCCAAATAATATGAAGCGATCATGAAGAAAGACGTATGGGATTTTGTGTCAAGACCAAAGGAGAAATATGTGGTGACTTTAAATTGGCCATTCAAGATCAAGCATGGAGTTGATAGTAGCATTGAGAAATAAAAGTCAAGATTTGTGGATTAAGGATTCTCCCAGAAAGATGGAGAATATTATGATGATATTTTTTCCATTGTGTCTCAATATACAACCATTCATTTGATAGTTTCCCTTGCCACAAGTCAAGGATGGACCCTTCATCAGATGGAAGTGAAGACTGCATTTCTCCACGACATGTTACAAAAAGCAGTGTACATTGAGGAGCTACATGGATTTGAATTGGATCATCGAAAGACACATGTTTGCAGGTTTAAGAAGGGATTGTATGGTTTGAAGAACTCCATAGAGCATGGTATGCCTACATAGATAGTTATTTGGTGAAGCTGAGATTCACAAGAAATAATGTTGATACCGACCTCTACTTGAAGGTAGTCCAAGGTATGCCATTTATTTTTGTCTTATATGTCAATGATCTATTCTTGATAGGTAGTGAGTCCCTAATGATTGAGTGTAATAGGGATCTAGCATCTAAATTCGAGATGAATGTCCTTTGACTCATGCACTAACTTCGAGGCCTTGAGATGTGGAAAAGGCCCAATCACATTTTCCTTGCACGAGGAAAATATGTTGTGAAGCTATTGGAAAGATTTGGAATGACAAAATGTAATTCCCTACCCACACCAATGGAAATTAACTTCAAGAAGTTATGTGGAGAGGTTGCACGACCCAATTTGGTGAATCTACCTAAGTGTAGATAATTGATTGGGGCTGATGCTACTAGTGAACACTTGCATAGACATATTCTATGCAGTGAATACGTTGAGTCAATTCATGACCAAGCCTCCCCATGCACATTATATCGCCACCAAGCACATTTTGAGAGATTTTCATGGAACAATCACACTTGGTTTGATATTTTATGCTAGAGAGTTTTGACTCCATGGATACACCAATGTTGATTGGGTAGGAAACATTGTCGACAAGAAGAGTACATTTGGATGTTGTTTTCACCTTAGATCTACAGTGATATCTTGGATGAGGAGGAATTTTTAAGTTCATAGCATTGAGTACCATTGAGGAAGAGTATATTGGCACTAGCATGGCTAGCTATGAAGCCATTTGGTTGTGGAAGATCTTTTGAGAGATATTTTAGTAGGTCCTAGACACTACAGTGATATATTGCGATAACAAGAGTGTGATCCATCTGGAAAATAATCTTGTATTTCATGAAAAT
Organism: Pinus taeda; assembly: GCA_000404065.3. Lineage (NCBI taxonomy): Eukaryota > Viridiplantae > Streptophyta > Pinopsida > Pinales > Pinaceae > Pinus > Pinus taeda. Next base: position 76,976 of record APFE031118011.1, read on the forward strand.
TCCAAATACAAAACGATCTGATATCACTTTGTTCGAGACATGGTGCAAAGAGGAGCCGTTAGAATCCATCACATATAAATAGTTGAGCATATTGCAAATATTCTCAGCAAGTCTTTTCCAAAAGGGAAGTTCTTGGTCTTCGAAGAGAAGATTGGACATATGGATGTGACCTCTCTTGATAAGGGGCATCACTAATAGAGGACATTGAAACAACTCTCCCACCTTGTTTGAGCTCCCAGGGTGTGGAATTGAGATAGAGGGCTCCTAGGATTGATGAATCTATGGAGAATGGGGTATCAACCCTATCTATTACCCATAGGGTTGGAGATGTTACTACCATATATTGGTCTTTGCAAAATATGTCCCATTTGGCATCATAGCCACAAGCTAGGGTTGTTGAGATTGCCCCTCCCCATCTAGCCAATGGGTTGAGGAGGCTTGGGGTATGTGATCCTTACCTTTTGGTAATTCAGGTATCTATCCTAAGCTCAAATTATGATGCAAGTGTTCTACCACATGACTCTTGAAGACCATTGTTGGGAAGATTAGTAGAAAATAGGATGGGTTGAGATGTTCTCCTTTATATCACCTATTGCTCGATATGGGTTCGGAGATATTTAGCTCCCCCATGATATTTCAGGTTAAGATGTGCTCCTTGATGTGGTTTCAGATTGAGATATGTTCTCCGATGACATAGAGGGTGGTAGATTTAACTCCCTAATTATTTTTCTTCTTTAGGTTTGAGATTTTTTTGACAGATAGAGTTGAGAATACATGGGACATGATATGATAAATGTATGACATGTTGATCTATGGTCATATATTGACAAGAGGAATTCTCCCTAGTTGAGAGAGAGTGTTAAATTATGAAACTAGGGTCAAATTCCACTTTTGAAATCTCATTTCATGGGGATGATGCATACATTGAATTTATCTTTTTGGGAGGACCAAAATTGCCCTAAATATCATCAAATTTGGACAAGGGAAAGTGTACTTATGGAGAAAATCCCACATATGCACATTTGGATAGGACAACCCTAATGGTAAATTGGTGACCCTTGGAAGCCTATAAATATAAGTGTCCTCAAGCTCATTTGGACATTGTTATCACCTAGTAATTTCCCAAGGTTACGGAAAGATTTCACCGGGGTAACCACAAACCAATCTTTTAGGCTTAGGCTCTAGCCAACCTAAGTCCAGAGAGGGCTCTCTCTTTATAATTTAGCTTTGCTTTTATGGGATTTTAGGCTAGTTCTTAGTGTTCATAGGGTTTTGATTTGAGTTGAAGGTTGGGTGGTGGAATTCTTAGAGCATATGGATAGAGGTAGGTCTTCAAGCCATTGGGCTATGGAGTCAACAAATGGATAGCATAACTGGACCAGATCATTAAAGGGAATGTTCACATGGCAGGCTAGCGAAGAAAAATGAAAATCTTTAGGCCTAATGGGTGAAGTGATTCTAACCAGGGTGAAAGGGCACTTAAGAATCCTTGGACTAGGATCAGAATGAAGAAAAGAGGGTGATCATGAGCAAAGGGCAATTAAGAATCCTTTGCTATAGACCAGAGGAGAAACTACAGAAGCTGAGGAGTAGTTAAAAATTCCCTAGCTAAGATAGTTTAGGAGAAAATATTAAGAATGTAAAGCAGTCAAGACAAAGTGCATTCAAGCAATTTCTGAAATATCATTCCTTCCCATACATTTAGATTTTAGAAATTTACAAAAAATATTATGGAAAAAACATTAGGAAAAACGACATTGAACATGGGAGAATGCTTATTTGTATTTTGCTTTACACAAGAATCCTGTAAAATATCTTATCTTTATTCCTTGATCCAACAAGCCAATCTAGTCATTGATACAATAGAACTTTGATTTGGGAGAAAAAGTCTATAGAAATGTCTTGGAATCAACCCCAAAATACTTCAAATGAAGAAGTATTTATACAAATTCTAAACTGAAATATCTTGAAAAAATATCAAGATTGGTTTCACAAATATCTCAAACCATTTTACATTAAGAGAACTTAAATAAAGGACACTCAAAACTAATGAATCTATTTGGAACTATATTTATGGATTAAGGGTGATATAGAAGAGAAAGTCAAATTTGATAGCAACTCTTAATTGATGATGAGGCATCCAAGTCACTAACTGCATCCTTTCTTTGTGCATTTTGCACCAACAATTCTGCAAATTTAGGGTCCATTGATACCTTTGTATATCTCAATTCGAGATATATATGTAAAGAGTGAAAGATGTTAATGTAGATAAGTATGTGTTTGAGATAATCCTCTCTCAGTTTCCCAAAATTTAGCTCCAGCTGTTCACAATATTCTCCGTAACATGATGTAACAAATATGACTTTTCATAGTCTGAAACATAGGCTATGAAGACATGCACTTCCATCACTTTTGGTAATACCTGTGTAAAAATTGAGATAGGTTTTTGTATATTAGCCTTTTAGGAACATAAACCTCCTCTAGTTTCTCAAAATATATCTTGGATTGGCCAAACGTGTTTCTGAAAAGTTATGACTTAAACAGAAATTTTTTGAAGAATGTACCATTTCTGCTCTGATTTCATCTTTTAAACTTAAATTTCTTTTAACTATTTTTCACTTTTAATTTGGATAAAATTCATTGTTGCTGGTGAAAGTGATTTCATCTCTATTTAACCCTTACTGCCTCCATGTTTACTTTTACTGTTTACTTTTACCGCTTTGTTTTTTTCATCTATCTTCACTTTAACATGAAATTATATGCTTTGTAACTGTCTTCCCTGTTGTTTGTCTTCATGCTAGCTGCTTTACTTGACTTGGTCTTTAATCTGATACTCTTTAACCCTGATACACTTTGACTATTCTTTACTGTGTCATTTTACCTTCACTGTATATTTTAGGTTTTTACTGTCTATTTCAACAGTAAATCATTTAATTTCATGTTTCCTCTACTTGTCTTTTAACTGTATGTTTTATTTTCCATCTCTTTTTGAATAGATTTGATAACAATCTTAGAGTAAACAAGTCTTATGGCTAGTATTAAGATTGTTTATCCAAGGCTGCGATCTTTTAATCACCTGTAAGATAAAATAAACTTTTAGGAAAACGTTTGGTTGACAGGGATGGTCATTAATGGCTTTATCGAGATTTATAGGTCTATGGAGTGAGTCCAAAGTGCTTTTGGGAGGTAAGCCATGCTTGAATATTTAGCAGAGGCTTTAGGTGGTGCAAAAGGGTTACACAAGGTTTTACTGCACAAATATGTGAAAATTAGCAAAACTAGGGTTTTCGTGTTTAAATGGGTAAAGGTTAGATTTTTTTGAATTTTGGCGCAAAGTGAATAGTAGAGGGTTTTATCATTTAGCGAGAAGGGGGTTAGTGGTTTATTTCGAATCGCTTTTGTGCGTTGGGTGGTTTTCGGGAGGGGCCACCTGATTCCACTCATCGAATGATGCGTAGCATCGGGGGCTGGGGCACAAACCACTTTATTGGGCAGGTCTCGTTCGATAGATGGGTTCGCTTGATATGGACAAGGGCTGTTGGATGTGGAAGGATGTCATCGCATGGTGATCGGGTGCGGAAGCTACACAAAGGCTAATGGGGGGCCCAGTGGGTGCTTAAGTGTGGCAGTATCAGGGTTAACGAAGGATTAAGGTGGGATTAATGACTGAGGGCAAGATTTTAATATTTTTTAGATATAAGGTGTACTACTATAGTTTATAACTAAACTAATGGGTGGGGTTATTTTATATAGAGGAGTTAAATATATACGAGATAGTGGGTTTTTGGGAATTAATATATGAAATTAGTAATTAATGTGAATGGGCAGAAAAGGGACACAATACACTAAGCAAATGCTTTTTCGCGATTCAAATGTTTTTCACATATATGCATTATAACTTAGGCTAATGTGTTTTGGTGGGTTTTTGATATGAAAATGCTTTATGTGGGCGGGGTCAAATGCTTTTCCTACACAAAAGTGTTTTATCCTTAGAAAAGGAACATTATTTAGGAAAATGAATGAACTGAAGGGGGGTGATGAACTATTATGAGGGGAATTAAGTATTTTACATCCATAAGTCATTAAGCCGAGGGTTCGATCCCTCCAAAAGTCAGAGAAATTCTCTGAGCCTCTTTGACTTAAGGGTTTAAGTACTTTGAACTTAATTTATGGGAAATTAGTAAAGTAAAGGGGTGAAATAAATGGAGGTAGTTAATTAATTGACTTTGTGAATCATTTGCATGCTTGGTTGTTCATTCATATCTGGAACTTTTATGATGAGAATGATAAATATACTTTTTTTTAATCAATCAACATACTTCTGCAACCTTTCTTCTACTTACCCATCTACTCGTCCTACCATTTTTACTTCTCCTTATTATAGTGCATTTGAGCTAGCAAACCCTTATGAAATATTTTTCTTTTTCTTTAAAATAGTAAACTAACTAAATCTAACCTTATTACATCCAAGGGATCATATTAAACAGTTGAGCTCCTTTTATATGGTCTACCTATCTAATTATTTGCCAAGGTTACACCGTTTGGCAAGATTTTTATTTTCTATCTATAGACATGAAACTGAAAACATGAAATAGCCAAGTTTAAACATTTTGACTATCATGGATTGTGGAAAGAATTAAAAGGTGCACACAATCATTTATTATGCACAAAAAGTAAATAGTAGTGGCATTTTGGCTTGCTCACTTTCATGGTCTTTTCTCTTTTCATGGGGTTCATATTTTTTTATCTTTTTTGACCTTTTTGTTCTTTTTGTCCTTTGATTAGTCTTTTAGGACATACCTTCTTTACATCTTTTTATTTTTTGAATATGGAAAACATTTGTAGAAAGCAAAGGTATGTACATATTATAAGGCTTAACCTTAGTCATTCAAAATTATGACTCCTATTGGTATAGGAACCTAAAAATGGCTCCACTTGGGGATGGAATTTCCTTGTGAAATGTCAAGAACACCGTCGACTAGCAGCCTGATCCATTGGGCCAATCCCACACATGTATATTATCTGTTATATAATCTTTGCGAATAAAAGTTTTGAATTGAAAATACACCCTTTTCTGCAAACTGAACTCTGATCTAACATAAACTTGCTGCTGAAAACTGAATTTATTCAAACTAAAATCCTACCTACTTGTTGGCTTGATGGGGCCCGACCAAAATTTGGAAGTGTTTTAGCCAAACAAATCCTACACTACTGGCCATTTTGGCAACAATCCGCGAAGCACAGACTGAAGTCTCACCCGAGGTAGTATGGGAGGGTGTTGGAACCAAGTTTCCGCACCCTAGGGATGTCTTGATGGGGACTGAAAGGGTTGCGAACCAATCTGCGCACTTGCGCTACTCTGCACAACAGTTTGGTCTTCGCGAAGCTCGATGATGAGGCACTTCTTAGATTATTATTATTAATGTATTTATTATATATCAGATCCAATTCTTAAGGTCTTTAATCAAGCATTCAACAGTTATACCTAGTGCACGCACCCATAAATCTTACAGATTTGCACAAAATCTAAACAAAAGCACATATAGATCTGCGATAAAACCCACAATGATTCCATAACAACTTATCTTTTATTAGCTTTTATCCAATACATTCCACTTCCGCCCTGTGCACTCAGTTGTAGGGGTCCACGCACACAACTGCGGACTCTACCAAGCCTCTATGCACACAGCTATAGAGCTTTCTCTAGCTGCTATCAACCCCAACTCGAACTTACACTTCAAATCCAAAACCAAAAACTGACCTCTATCCTCAGAGCCCTATCCTATTTATACATTCCCATGGTCCGCGTACCATGGGCAGGTTGGCTCACTTTCTATTATCTTACATTATTCTCGGGCGGACAACCCTTTGACTTGACTCATTACAATTCACACTTCATGCACTTTGCAGAACCCTTACCATACTTTTACCCAAAATTGTGGGCTTTAAGCCCCAAAACCGTTACGTGGGGGATTTGTTGCCCAACAGGCCCCCAACATAATCATCGTGACTTGTCTCGAGTCACTAGGATGGTGCAACAATTTTCACATGGAGGTCATCCAACAACTTTTGTGCTTTGCTTATGCTCTCAAAAAATTCTTCCACCATCTACTGTACTCGTTGTATGCGAGCCACCGATGCATCCATCTCAGTTTCAGTTGCTTGTCCAGGTTCGTATACTGCCTGCATGTGTTCTAACATTCCCTCGATGTTGGCAGAGACTGTGAATGCCTCATCAAGCCAAGGCTCGATGCGTTCTTTAAGCACTGCTTCCTTCTGGTGAGTGGCGTCAACTTGTGCCTTGAGAACCTGGGCTTCCCTCATCTTGGCCAATCGCTGCATAATAGCAACCATCTTCACGGTGACCCTAACATTATCATAGGCTTGTTGCAACTCCCGTGCTTTTGTCTCCAACTGCTATAAGGTTGGGTCTTCCTGTAGTGAAGTGACCGTGATAAGTGACTGATCCAACAAGTTGGTGCACTCCTGCATGGCACGTGGTATTGCTTCCTGTCTGAATTGAATGGTGCCTTTCCGCTACTCTTTGACCTCTAGTGGTGTAGAGGGTTGCGATTTGAGTTTTAGTTCTGCGATCTGCAAGTTTAGGTCCAACTAGATCCTTGCTACTTCTTCCTTCGCTTCGCGAAACCCACTGGCCAACTTGTGGATCCGTATGCCTATAGGTAAATCTGCCGCAACCTTGAGCTCAGCGGCACAACAACACGCTTCCTTCACAATTTGCTCCAACTGCTGATTTTTTTGTACTGCTTCATCATGTTGGAGGCTCAATTGCTCGATGTTAATTTGTTACTCATTGAGTATCTATAGTGCACGTCCTTCCCTAGCATGGAGCTTTGTCGTTGCACCATCCTATAGCTGGTATAAGATTTCTCATGGGAGGGAAGTAAAATTTAATCCGTCCCATAAGCCGGCATACCACAGCTCTATTCGCTCCGTTGTCTGTTGTCAATGCTCCTGTCGAGAGTGCGGTAGCATTAGCCATTTTGGCTTGCAGCAGATACTCAGTTGCCGACATAACCGTAGCTCCATGGGTAGCGACTATTCCTGGGTATGAGGCTCGTGCTTCGAGTTCCTGCAGTTGTGCCCTGCGAACCCCCAACAAAGTTTGCTGCTCTTTCATGGCTTCGCTGAGTGCTTCCCTAGTGACATTGCGAACTGTATGCCCGATGTCACATAGGTCACCCTTGGTCAATGTGATAGGTTCCTTGTCCAACTTCGACGTGTTGGTCTTCTTCCGTGACCTTGACCATTCTATCGCGCGCGGTCCTTTTAAGGTCAAATAGGTGGTGGTTGGCGCCGCGTCTTCCATCACCGTTGATGAGCCCCAAATTGGGTACCTTATTGGGCTCATTTTACCTAATTGTCCTTGTTCAATCCTTGTTCAATTCTCCATTTTTCATAGATTATGCATTATTTTTTAGTATGTTTATGTCATTTGAACGAATAAGGGTGGTCACTCTACCTAGGAGGTTAATATGTGCTTATTTCAAGTTTTTTGGACACATGTTGGAGCAAAACCGAGCAACCATGGGCTAGGTGACAGCCAAGCTTGAGGTGAGGATTCGTAGGGGGGTTGTCTCTGACATTCATAGCCCTTCCTCGGGATCTCCACCCTCAACTCCGAGCTCACAAGCCACCAAAACAGATCTTGAAGGCAGCCAAGCAAATTTTGGAAAAGGGACTGCCTACTAGTAGTTGGGACAGCCGAGTCCCTTGAATTTAGGAGGCCTGCTAGGCCCCTTGTGATGTATAAATAAGAAGGCCTTAGCCTTCGTAGTTTACTTTTGGAAACCATTGCAATTTTTGCACTATAGTGTTGTCACTTTCAGCTTGTTTTCTTGTAGCCATTGTGGCATAACATTCGGTTGATGACTATTTTTTGATAATGACAAGCAGTCCTATTTTGTATCAGCTCTGATGTCTTTATAGGAGCCATATATCTTAGGGTTGGGCCCAACCTGTGAGACAAGGCCTCCTTTATGTACTGTTATTTTTCCTTTATGCATCGTTGTTTATCCTTTTATGCATTTGCAAACGTATTTCTGTTAGGCAGATTAAGTTGTGTTGATTAACTAGGTCACTGTTTATGGTTAGAAATGCTTCTGATGTTTAGAATAGGTTGGTAGGATATCAACACGGAAAATTCTCTAGAAAAAGGCCAACAAGCACCTTTGGTTTCACCTCTCTCTCATAGGATCAGGGGCTGGGATCAAAGTAATCTTACTGTCCCAAACAAAAACACTATTTTTGCTTTGCCATGCAATCACTAGTGTACGGTTTTCATTTGCAGAAGTTGGTTACATGTTCAGATCTTTGAAATATTTCATTGCATATTTGATATATATGGTTCCCTTGCAAATAAAGTTGTTGTTCATTCACTTTAATGTTAGCTAGATTAGATTAGGTTGGTATAACTAGGACTTTGATTACTTGCAAGTCTTTATTGATTCAGTTGAAAGTACATGGTGCAGAGAATCTCTACCACTTCTTCATCCACCCAAACTTCATCAGAACCATCTGGTCCATCTCCTAACTGGGTTTCTCGTCTCACATTTGTCATCTTGCCCACGTAACCCTACCTTTTTGTGAAACCATTGTTTCAGCCTTCTTTGAGCCAATTCAGCCATCTACACCTTCTCCCAACTCCATCCACCAGTCCCTGGGCCACTTCAAACCCCTATCCTACCTCCATACCCATCCCTTCAGCTTTCCTCACTCATCCATCCTCCAAGATCCCATTTCTAAACATCCTGTAGAAATTTCTGAACATCCTGTAGAAATTCCTGAACATCTTGTAGAACCCCTGTAGACTTCCTGTAGAAGCTCACAAATGAGGTTTCTTGATAGCCAAACTTTGTGAAACTCTCTGGAAGGGTGTTAGGGACTCCTTAGGCCCTATTTGAACCTTCCCGACCTCTTCCAAGCATTTCTCCTCATTGATCAACCTCTGCACAGTCAAGAACAGTGAAAGCCTATGCATGATGAAATTGACGACTTATTCAAAAATACAAAAAGATGTTTTCTTCATATAGAGGTAGTCTAGACACATGTATTTTACCTTCATAGAAGTAATGGCATCTCTTTCAGTAGCTTGCATTCTCTTCTTTGCGTCAGTAGGACTAGCTGGTGGAATTACGGTTTGCTAGGGTTTGTGCTTTCCTTCAGTTTCTCCATTTCTTTTCGCAAATAGATTAGCTTCCTTCGAGACTAGCTTCCATCCATCAGTTAACAAACTTCTTCTCAAAGCTCATAGAAGTTGGCTTGAGCCCCTAGTGGAATTGTGCCAGCTGACCAAGTGACAGCTACGGCAAGAGCTAGTACTTGTGCATACAACACCGTCGCTTCCAAGTTTGTTACAAACTACCGGGTTGATAAAAGTAAAGAAGGGAGTCCCAGGAGTTGCAACATTATTTCTGCAATACTGGAGCTCACCACTCTTTTTGGCACCGTTGCCGGGGAAGCGTCAGAGTATTGGTGATTGTTTCTTTTCTTCTATTTTCTCCTACAACCTTCTGCTAAGTAGTTTATTTCATTTCCATTCTGCAATTTCATTTCCACAAAAGTAGAGTAGACATTTCCTGCTTTCATATATTAGCATTTCAATTATGGAAGCATAGCTTAGCATTTCAATTCCGCAATTTCTATTCTATAAAAATATCTTAGCATTTCAATTCCGCACTTTCAATTATGCAAAGTAGATTACTCCTTTCCTGTTTTCATTTCCATTCCACATTTTCATTTAAGCAAGATATTTAGTTGCAGTTCAATCTATTTTAGTCTTGCAGGTACCAGCAGAAAAAAAGAGCAAAAGCAACCAAAAGTATTTCCATTTCATGCCTCATAGGAACAGAGATAAAACCAACAAATTCTTACCCAACAAACCCACCACATCACTGAGTCAACCTTCTCTCTTCTTTGGTAACAGTGAGCCAGAAGAACCTATAGGTGAACCTCCTAAGATAAGCAAAGATCATATAACAGAAGAAGAGTTAGAGAACATTCCAGCTGAAGCCATGGCTGAAAACCGAAACGGTAGAAGAGAAGATGAGAGAATAGAAGGTGCCTTTCCCATCTGAGAGACCAATGGAGACATGAAAATGAAAAACATAAGTCCCTCAGCTTTACCTCACTTCCATGGATTGACTACTGAAGACCCTAATACCTTCTTGTTTGAGTTTGTTGTCCTTTGTCAAACTTACGACTATGCTGAGGACGAGTAAAAGTTGAAAATCTTTCCCTCTACCCTCAAGGACGCAGCATTACGCTGGTTCATGGGGTTACCTGGAAACAGTATCACCACTTGGGCTCAGATGTAGTAAGCTTTCAATACCAAATACCGAGACTACTGTAGGTCCAAGGAAACCAAGGCAGAAATCTTTCGGATGACCATGGGAGGTGATGAGTCTTTAGAAGATTACGAGGAAAGGTTCCAACTTAGTTATAAACGGGCCAGGTGCACATTTGACCCGTAATATCTGAAGCCAGTTCTGCTCCGAGGAGTCCCTGAAGACCTTCTAGACACCCTTCACATGCCGGCTGGAGGGGACATCTACCAACTACCTTATGAGGACATAAAGACTGTGTTTAGAAACCATTCTAGGGCGGCCCAAAAGAGAGGTAGGGGGAATCCACTTTCAGCTAATACCACCTTCTCCAAGCATGAGTTTGCTAACCAGATGGAAGACCTCAAAAGTGAGATGAGACAGATTATTGCCATGCAACTTGATACCTTCTGAATTCAACAAAAGAAAGAGGAAGCTGAGAGGGATTTGGCCATTTTTTTCATAGATGCACGAGGAAGCACCCTAAGAATGAGTGGTCATTGCACTCAGTAGAGGTATGTTTCGTTTATGAGGTAGACCACCCCACCAACCAATGCCCTACCTTGCCTGGATTTAAAGCCATGTACCTAGGGACTGAGGCGGCTACTGAACCTCTCTACTTCCTCAACCAAAGGAGGCCACATGGTCCCAGACCTTACCAGCAGGGGATACAAGGGACATCCCAAGCTTATTATAACTCCAATCAATCCGCTCATATACCTTCTTGGGGCCCCCCTACTCATCCTTCCTGGTCCACACCTCCTCCATGGTCTTATCCATCTCCATACCATACTCAACCTACTCCTCATTCGTTTCACTCACATGCCCAGCCACAACCTCAGTGGAATGCACCTAAACCAAGGTGGAGGCCTCAATACAACCCTCCTCCCATGATTTTGCCTCCACCACCGACTCAACCACAACCATTACCTCCTGCTCCTCCAAGACAACCCCAAATGCCTGCTCAACCGAACCCGAAACCCAACAACAGACAGGCCCAACAGGTATATACTGGAGAGACAACATGCCCTACCTATGTTGTGGAAATCCAGGAGATCAACCTGCGATCTGGGAAGGTCCTTCCAGAGCGCCAACCTTCTCCCCTAGAGGAGGAGGAAGAGAAATAGGAAAGTGAACCCAAAGCCGTTCCACCCTTTCCTGAGCGACTCACAGTAACCACACAACCCAACCCAGAAGAGACTGAGCTTCTGGGAGAACTCAAGCAGCTGTGTGTGAAAATACCACTTCTCCAGGCCATAAAAGATGTATTGATATACAACAAACTGATTAAGGAGAAGTGTTTCAGGTACCCAGGCAAGAGAAAGAGAGATGCCTCAACTATCAATGTCATAGGACAAATGTTTGATCTTATGTTGGGGCAAGTAATCTGTCCAAAGTATTTGGACCCTGGGAGTCCTGTAGTTGATTTTCACATCAATGGCACCATCATCCCCCACACCTTGATTGATCTAGGGGCTGCCATTAATGTGATGACCAGGGACACCATGCTTAAACTCAACCTTCAGAGTTCCTTGAGGAACACCTCGACAATACTGCAGTTGTCAGATTGCTCCACCGTGACTCCCGAAGGGATTGTAGAAGATTTCTTGGTCTTGGTTGACTCTTGGGAGTACCCTGCGGACTTCTTGGTCCTTCAGCCAAAGGAAAAACTCACTGGATATCCCCTCATTTTGGGAAGGCCTTGGCTAGCTACTGCAGATGCTTACATCAGCTGTCGAGCAGGAAGCATGACCATAAAAAATGGGCCTATGTCCAAACAGCTGTCCTATACCCTCGTGCCCAACCTTTGCTAGAACATGACTTACCCCTCTGGTTGGAAGAAGGAGATGAGGATGAGGTCTACTCTGCACCATTATGCACAGTGGAGGCCACTAAGGGGAGGTCCTCAAACCGAGGATGATTTGATTGAGAACTTAATCCAAAATCCTCCTCTCGGTGCACTGTCCTCAGAAGAGTTGGTGGAAGATACCCAAGCCAGTGCTTTAGTGGACCTCTGTGTGACTGATCCGACCTCTCCTAGAGTTAAGAATGTGGAGTTTGGCCCTGAAAGAACTTTAAAGATCAGCTCCTCTCTCTCTCCCTCTCAGGAAAAAGAGCTATGTAGCCTCTTGAACCGCCATTTGGAGGCTTTTGCCTGGAGCTATAAGGAAATGAAAGGAATCCATCCTTTAGTCTGTACCCATCATATTTACATTAAACAGGACTGTAAACCAGTCAGTCAACCTCAGAGGAGAATGAATCCAGCCCTTAAGGACATCGTTATAGAAGAATTGCAAAAATTGTTGGATGCAGGATTCATCTACCCCATCTCGGACAGCGAATGGGTTTCCCCTCTAGTGTTGGTACCCAAGAAAAATGGGAAGTGGAGAATCTATGTAGACTACAAAGAACTGAACAAAGCCACCAAGAAAGACCATTTCCCTTTGCCTTTCATAGATCAAGTGTTGGATGGACTGGTAGGAAAGAAGTTTTTCTCTTTCCTAGATGGGTTCAACGGGTATAATCAGATCCAAATCAACCCGGAGGACCAAGATAAGACCACCTTCACTTGTCCATGGGGTACCTTTACCTACTGAGTCCTTCCCTTTGGGCTATGCAATGCTCCTCCCACATTCCAGAGAGCTGTATTGAGCATCTTTGCCGAGCTGGTTCATGATTCGGTGGAAATCTATATGGATGACTTTACTCCTTACGAGTCTAGCTTCCAAGAAGCCTTGTCCAACCTGGGAAAAGTTTTAACCAAGTGCATTGAGATGAACCTGTCCCTTAGTCCTGAAAAATGTGAATTCCTAATGACTGAAGGGACTGTGTTAGGTCATACCATCTCTCGTCAAGGATTACAGGTGGATCCTAACAAAATTGCTATCATGAAAAGGGTTCCACCTCCTCAGAAGGTAAGAGATGTTCGGAGTTTCCTAGGCTTAGCGGGATATTATAGAAGATTCATTAAAGATTTCAGTAAGCTAGCCTCGCCATTGTTTGGCCTCTTAGGAAAAGATGTCGAGTTTAAATGGACTGACGACTGTCAAGGGGCTCTGAATGAGTTGAAAGATAAGATAGTGTCCGCCCCAATTTTGAGAGGCCCAAACTGGGCCCTACCTTTCCACATCCACACTGATGCCTCGAACAAAGCCATAGGGGAAGCCTTAGGACAAGTTGAGGAGAAACTTCTATATGCCATATACTTTGTCAGCAAAAACCTATCCAAGCCAGAAATGAACTATACTGTAAATGAGAAAGAGTTCCTGGCCGTGGTCCATTCCCTGAACAAGTTTCGACACTACATTACTGGCTATCAAACATTTGTACATACTGATAATGCTACAATTATATATTTAATGAATAAGCCTAATGTATATGCCTGTATCATTAGATGGTTACTTCTGTTGCAGCAGTTTGATTTGACTATCGTTGACAAATTGGGTAAAGAAAATGTTGTTGCTGACTTCTTGTCTAGATTGGATTTGCCTGCAGGTGAAGAAGGAACAATGGATGACCAGATGCTAGATGAACATCTGTTTGCTATCTCAGTACTCTCTCCGTGGTTTGCCGATATAGCAAACTACTTGGTCTCAGCACAGTTCCCTTCGCATCTATCCTTAAAGGAGAAGAGAAGAATCATGAGGAAGAGTGCCCCATTGACTTGGATCGGGGGCAACCTGTTCAAACTTGGCCCAGATCAGATCTTGAGGCATTGTGTTAGGGAGGAGGAAGTCTTTTACATCCTCCTAACCTGTCAAAATGGACCCTGTGGAGGCCATTTTGCAACAAAGAGGACTGCCTTCAAAATTCTACAGACAGACTACTATTGGCCCACTCTTCATCAAGATGTCAGAAGATACATCAGCCAATGTGACCGATGCTAGAGGATGGGGAAACTGACTCCAAGGGACGAAATGCCTCTCCAACCTCAAGTGACCCTCAAGCCATTTGAGGAGTGGGGCATGGATTTTGTGGGTCCTATCAACCCTCCTTCGAGGCAAAGGTCTTACATCATTGTGTGCATCGACTACCTGTCAAAGCGGGTAGAAACCAAGGCAATAAAAGTAGCAACATAAGAAAAGGTGGTTGAGTTCTTAAGAGAAAACATCTTCTACAAATTTGGCTACCCAAGAGAGTTGGTCACCGATCAAGGAAGCCAGTTCACCTCCAACTTAATTCAAGACTTGCTCGTTCATCACAAGATCAAGCATAGGACTTCCACCCCATATCATCCTCAAGCAAATGGGCAAGTGGAAGTCACTAATAGAGCATTAGAAGGGATTTTGACTAAGGTGGTGAGTAGCAGCAGCAACGATTGGGCAAATCGCCTGGTTGAGGCCACTTGGGCCTACAACACCACTTGGAAGACCACAACCAGTTTCACCCCTTATGAGCTAGTCTACGGGAAGAGAGCTTTGCTGTTAATCGAGTTCGAGTACAACACATTGAGGATGGCAGCTCAGCTGGACCTAGATCTCAGCCATGCTCAATGTGAAAGGTTATTGCAGCTGAATGGGTTGGATGAACACCGAATGCAGGCCCTCCTCCACTCAGAAGTGGTTCAATTTCAGAGGAAGATATGGCATGATTGACACCTTAATGAAAAAGAATTCCAGTTGGGAGATTGGGCATTGTTGTATGACTCCAGACATAAGGATTTCAAAGGGAAGCTGAGGGAAAGATGGCTAGGACCATATGCAGTGGAGAAGTGCAATGACAATGGTTTCGTCCTTATCTAAACCATTGATGAAGAAGCATCCCCATGCTCGTCAATGGGCATCTACTGAAGATCTACAGGAAACCCCTTTCTAGGCAGGAGTTCATCGAAACTATGGAAAAATCAGTGCTGGTAATAGAGAAGGGTTCTCCCTCTGTTCCGGCCACACCTTGAGCATCATCAAAAAAAAAAAAAAAGGAAATAAAAATATCCTTGGGTGAAACCTCTCTGAGGTGCCCAAGGCAGATAGTAGGGGTGAAAACCTCATTGAGGTGCCCCTGCTGTCTCTTGGAAAATAAAGAATTTGAATAAAAATACCTTTGGGTGAAAACCTCTTTGAGGCGCCCAAGGCAGATAGTAGGGGTGAAAAGCTCTTGGAGGCACCCCTGCTGTCTCTCTCAAAAAAAAAAAAGGAAACAAAGAAAAGAGAAAAAGAAAAAGAAGAAGGAAACAAAGAAAAAAGAAAGAAACAAGTTTAATCCCTAAAGAATTGTTGCAGGTTGCACGAATACAGTGCAGACAGGAGGCCTCCCAAAATAAGGATAGGGGTCCGTACCAAGTTACTAGGCATCCTCACATACACTCCCTCCATGGACACTCATTTTTTTCAGGATTTAGACACAATCTGGTCGAGGTTCAACCTTCTACAGGAAGTTCTGCATTTCTACAGGAAACATCCTGTAGAGCCTTTGGGCAGGCTAGAATCGATTCTGGAGAGGAATTTGAAGCTTGAAATATGTTGGTGAGGCATGCAACCACTCTTTTCTTCCATCCTCCACTTGTTACATCTCCTTCCACCACCATTGCAACAATATGGTTGAATATTCCTGCACAGTCATACAAGAGTCCTGTTTCCTTAGATTAAAATTCGTTTTTTTTCAAGTGACAAATCAAGCGTGCAGAGGCTCACACATTTTACTTGTCAAGGCTCCATTAGGACCCTTCATCCATGAACGCAACCCTGACTATTTTAGCATGCATCCTAGGAGGAGAAATAGCTACAGGATGTCCTACAGGAATCCTGTAGCAACTGATCCAGCTAGAGCACATACTATGGAGACACCAGCAGCTCAAATCAAACGAAGCCGGTGCATGCAGCATTTACCACCAGAGGGTCGGGTCCTGAAGTCTTGTATCTAGCATCAGCCAATGAAAAAGGAGCTCCATTACCCGTGCACAAAGCAGCAGCAAGAAAATCCAGCATTCCACGTCCTGAATCCTGCAAAATATGTCCACGGCCACACAGGTAAGTGTCTAACCTTATTTGTCGAATTGCATGAACCATACCCTAAAATTTGCATGACTGTGAAATGGGCGGATTGAACAAGTTTGGTGGCCAGTCAACTGGCCACCCATAGCCAGTCGGATGGCCTCGTGGGATCTGAATGAGCTCGGTTATGCCAAGGAGACGGGCAGTTGACATGTGGGAAGTGTCTAGTCGGGGAGAATCAATAGTGTGACAGAAATGGCGGCGGCGAATGGCAGAAGGAAGGATTTGGTGGTCAGAGACACATCGAAGAATGATGGTTTTGACTTTGGCTAATGGATCGACGTGGACATCTCACCCCTGCGCCATGAATTGTGCAGTAATTCAAATTGCCCGGTTGAATAACTCACGGTGAACCACTGTCATTCGCACTTGCAACCATTTTTGTAGTAGAGTACGCATCCTCCTCCACTGCAGTTTGTTAGCCTGAGCTTCTCGGCCTGTTCCAACATCCTTCCATGTCTCAAACTTGTCCAGAACCACTGTGATGTCCTCCAAAAGCCGGAAAAACTTTCTATAGGAAGGAGCGCTATAGGAAACCCGACAGAACGAAGAAACCTAGACTATCTACATCGAGGGTGGAAATTCTCAGAGAGGTAGGCCCGAACACACCATTCCCATGCATGATATTTCAAAAGGTGGTGAATTCGACGTGCTGGGGTAGAAAAAATTAAAAGAAAGTCTGTCTGTGAATCTAAATAGCAGTTTACTTGTGGTTGCATGAAATTTTCTTCGTTGGCTTGCATCCAATATTTTCTCCACAGGTCCTGAGGAAAATTCCTCCTGTAGAGAAGTTGAGACACTGTCAAGGCTAACCAGTGAAAAAAACTATGAATTTTACATGATTATGTGTATGCTGGAAATTTAGCTCTGCACTCTATTTAGGGAAACCCGAGTCGTTCTTCTGTACACAGGCAATCGAGTTTTAAAACCGAGGAATTGATACGAAGTGGCCTAGAGATACTGTTTTCAACATTCCGAGGAGGAAACACACATAAAATTCCCTTTCTGCTCAAAGCGCAAGCCAAAACAGAGTAGTTTTCACCATGCCAGGAGGGTTTGTCAGAAAGAAACCCTTGGACTCCAAGAAACTGCGAGAAACCCCTGAGGTGGTAGACTTATTCTCCTGTGCAAAATGGATGACCTTCTATGACAAAATTCAAGGTCAAGATGATGAAATAACATAGGAATTCCTAAGGTCCCTAAAGCCTAAATCAAAGACACTAGCAACTGTCAACTTTAGAGGGTTAACCCTAAATCTCACCCCACAACTCATTAGTAGAGTCACTAATTTACCAATGGGGGTACCCTGGATAAAGAGTAGAGGAAATTGGGCCAAAAGGCTAAAAAGGAATTCTTCTTACCAGAGGAACAATTTTCAGAGGATAAGAATGGGGTCCGGAGAACCAACCTACAACCATTTTGGAGCAAATTCAGCCTTCAAATTATGAAATATATTACCTGTGAGGGGTGGTTCAGCATCGTATATGGTTATCACTTCCGTTTGCTAACTGAACTCAGGCACCAAATGGATTTTCCCACAGAACAAAAGTTGAGCATCCCCTACTTCCTCCTGCAATCCTTGATTGAGTGTGCCACAAAGCTAAGGGAGGGGACACCAGACCAGCTGGCCCATCATGGGCTTATCAAGCTCCTAGTAGAAGATGCACTCCATACCTACACTGTCCCTCTCTCCTGGGAGATTTTTTGAAATATGTCTAAGGATGATGACATCCGAATTTTGGTCGAGGAAATCACTTCCTCCAGCAGCGAGGAGGAGCACATTGAGGCAGAAAAGAAAGCCAAGGGTCAGGAAACCCCGGGAAAACCACCAAAGCAAGGACAAAAAGAGACATGAGAGAAAGGCCAAGCTGCTGAGGCCAAAACGATGGGTGGAAAAATGACACAAACTGTTGGGTTGTGTTATATTCTTTCCACATAGTTAATAGGGGGTTTGAGGGGTACCTGTAACCCCACTTTATGGGGTCCGAGGCAGCGCCCCGAAAAATTTTGGTTTTGGACCCTATGTTTGGTTGGGTAGACCCACCTATGGTTTTGTGCATGATTTTCGCACATGTTTTTTGGACGCGATGGTTTTTTGGTCCACGGTATTGGACGCGATGGTTTTCGGTCCATGGTATTTGATGCTTCGGCATGTATAAATATGTATTGTAACATTGAAAGGAACATAATGAAAAATCAAGCTAGTAGTCTCAGTTTTGGGATCCAGTGGGAAATCTCTGTGTATATGTGTTTTATGTGTTATGCTCTCGCATTCTTATTTTTCCTGTGATTTAGAATTCGTATGCAGGTAATTTCTGTACGGGGTTAAAACCTACATTTGGTATCAGAGCTGTTTTGGCTTCAAGGGGACGCCTTTGTTGCTGAGGGGTTTCGCTCGGGCCTGTGGTAGACCCTGTTCAGTGGGAGATCTGCGAGATCGATTCTGGTGGTGAAAGAAGATGGCGAGCAGGGGAAAGATAGAGATTGAGAAGTTCAATGGTTAGAGTTTTGAGTTGTGGAAAATCAAGATGGAGGATCTATTGGTGGATAAAGATAAGTGGATCGCGGTAGATCCAGGTACTAAACCAATGGGAGTAACCGATGAAGAATGGAAGATGTTGGATCGGAAGGCAAAGAGCACAATACGATTGTGTGTCTCAGATTCGGTATTGTTGAATGTATCAGGGGAAGCTACGACGAAGGCTTTGTGGGACAAGTTATGGACTCTGTACCAATCTAAGTCTCTCGTGGATAAACTGTTCCTGCGGAAAAAGTTGTATAACCTGAGGATGAAAGATGGAGACTCGGTGACAGAGCATCTGAATGCATTTAATACTGTGGTAAGTCAGCTATCATCTGTTGATATTAAAATTTCAGATGAAGATAAGTGCATCAGTTTGTTGTGTTCTCTACTAGATTCGTGGGATAGTCTGGTTATTGCAATAGGTAGCAATGCAACTGCTTTGTAGTTTGATGAAATAGTCTCAACCTTGCTGATGGAGGAGATGATATGGAAAACTATGGACAACCATAATGGTGATGCCTTGTCTATACGAGGACGGTCCCAGAACAGAAACAAAAATATGTCATCAAGTGGGAGATCTAAATCTCTAAGAAAACCTATTAAGGTGGTGTGTTGGAAATGCGGTAAGGAAGGGCACTTCAGAAGGGATTGTAAATCTAAATCTCTTGATAAAGGAAAGGGATCTGATGATGCTCCTTCTGCAGAGGCGAAAACCACCTCAGATGAAGGTGGGGATGTGTACTTGGCTTCTTCAAGTACACATGTAGATCATGAGGCATGGTTAATTGACTCAGGTGCATCCTTTCACTTCACTCCCCATAGAGAGTGGTTCTGCGAGTATGAGAAATACGATGGTGGTGATGTCTTCTTAGGAGATGATAGGAAGGCTAGAATCATTGGTCACGGAAAAGTAAAGTTGAAGTTGCAAGGTGAAGGGTTAGAACCCTTCCGGGTGTTCTGCATATTCCTGCGTTGGCCAGAAATCTGATTTATGTAAGCAAGTTGGATGATGCAGGTGTAAAGACAGTGTTCGAGAAGGATACCTGCAAGATGGTTCGAGGAGCACTAGTATTGATGCGGGGAGTTCAGATTGGAACTCTGTACAAAGCTGCAAGGTAGCACTGTTGTTGACGGGTGCAATAGTTCTATGGTTCCTGAAAATGGAGCAGAAAATCTAGTGGTCTCTGGAGAGAAGACCATGCTGTGGCATCAAAGGCTTGGACATATTGGAGAGAAGGGCCTTCGAATACTTCATGGTAAAGGTATGGTAGAAGGTATGAGTAATAGCTCTCTGGATTTTGGTTTCTGTGAAAATTGTGTATATGGGAAGCAGAATCAGGTGAGTTTCCCCTCTGGTGGTAAGAGGACGAAACAAATATTAGAGCTTGTGCACAGTGATGTGTTTGGACCTGTGAAAGTTCCATCACTGGGTAAGTCTGTGTACTATGTATCATTTATAGATGACTTCTCAAGGAATACTTGGTATATTTCCTTAAGAATAAATCTGAATTCTTTGACAGGTTTAAAGAATTTAAGGCTCTGGTGGAAAATCAGACAGAGAAGAAGATAAAGGTGCTGAGGACATATAATGGTGGAGAATTCTGCAGCAAGGAATTTGAAGAATTTTGTAAAAAGTGTGGTATAGCACGGTAGAAGACTACTCCATATATACCTCAGAAAAATGGAGTCGCAGAAAGAATGAACAAGACGTTGATGGAAAGGGAAAGAAGCATGCTCAGTGGTGCTGGGTTAGGATAGGAATTCTAGGCAGAGGCGGTGGATACTGCATGTTACTTCGTCAACAGGTCACCTTCATCAGTGTTGGAGGATAAGACTCCACAAGAAGTATGGACTAGTAAGAAACCCCCTCTTTCATCTGAGGGTATTTGGATGTGATGCATATGTACATGTTCCAAAGGAGAAACGAACCAAGTTGGATAGTAAA
>APFE031118013.1:0-19265 GCA_000404065.3 Pinus taeda
TTTTCTAAAATTTTAGCCAAAGTATCTATATTAACATCTGAAGTGGATGGTTCTTCCTTAATGGTATCTCTCCTCTCATTGTTCATTCTAGCTCTTTTAGCCAACAAGTTAGCTTCTACACTAACTACATCACTCTGCATTTGTTCTAAAGTTGGAGGGTTTCTTTCTCTCAATTGGTAAGACATATCAGTGTCAAAACCATTAGGGAATTTGATTAGTGCCAAGTCTGGTGGATGTTTGATATTTGTAGGGATTGCATTGTAAATACTGTTAAACCTAGTACAATACTCCTGAACAGATTCATTAGGAGCTTTTCTAATGTTTTCATATTCCGATAATGTCTATAAAGGATTTTTTCTTCCTTTCCCATCTATTAATGAACAATCTATGGAAAGTAGGTAAGTCAAAAATATGACCAGCAGGTAAACCTTTAAACCATTTCCTGACATCTCTTATTATTGTTTGTGCAAATAATCTCATTTGTACATCTTCTTCATCAATTTCATGTAATTCTAAATAATAACTCATTTTATTTACATGTTGTTGTGTAGTATATTGACCAGTACCATCAAAATGAAAGATTTTACTTTGATAGTCTTGGGGCATGGCATGTACTTGAGTTGGTAAGATCAAAGGAGCATATCTGGCAGCCATGGCTAAGATTCTAGATTGGTTAGGAGGTAACGTGGTAATGCTTGAAAATGAACTTGAAGGGCTTACTGATGAGCTTGAAGTTCTAGAAAATGAACTTAGAGTATTTGGAGATGGAAATAAAACTCTGGGTTGAAGACGAAGCTTGGGGATGAATGATTTTGTGGAATGAAGTGTAGTGGAAATAATAGATGAGGTTGTACTAAATAAATATGATTTACAGACTCTGAAGGAATGGTAGAAGGCTTAGGAGTAGCAGCAATTAGGGCAACTAATACAACTGATTATTGAAAATAAGCTTCATCTATGTGTCTTATCAAATTTAAGGTTAAAGCATCAATTTTGTCAAAAGTGTCCAGGACATGTTGACATAAATCAGGATGAATAGTATTCTTCTTTGATTCAATAAATTGAATAAAAGCAGGGTCTATTACAATATCATGGACTAAAGTTTCAGATTTGGTACGAAACAATGGATGCTCAAATGATAAATCAAATTCAAGATCCTCTAAGTTTGATAACTCTTTAGGAAGTGAATTTGCTTTGGTTAGCTGACTAATGCTTTCTTGACTTTCTAATTTGTTGTTTCTTCTCAAGATTTTGTCTGGATTATCAACAATTATATCAGGGTTTGGATCTGGATGTGCCTTGGTATAATATGTTCTTTTGGAAGCCAAAATTTTAATTTTTTAACTTTTTATTGAAACCTTTCACAACCCTAAATGGCCTTAAGGTGCAAAGATGAGATTTAGGATTTCCTTTAAGGTTTATTGAATTAAGGACTCGATTCCCCATTATGGTTGCCACTATGTTATCACTTTCAACTTTCCCTAGGGTTGTCATGTTGTGTTCAAAGAAAGGATAGAGGTAACCACAAACCTACTTTTGAGATATGGATCTAACCTTCCTAATGTTTAGAGAGGGCTCTCTCTTAATGATTTAACTTTGTTGAGTTAATTGATTTTTAGGCTAGTTATTTAAGATTGATTGGGTTTTGATTTGATTTGGTGGTGGAATCACTGATTCAGATGGATAGATAAGTGCCTTTTTACCATTTTGCCATGGACTCCAAATGTCAAGAAAATAGGACTGAATCAAGTTCTAAAGATAGTGTAAACAGGGCAAGGTAGCTGAGTAAATTCAGATCTTTTAGGCTAGATGGTGAAGTGGTTTTTCAATCGGGGTCAAGGAGTAGTTAAGGATTCCTCAAACCGGATCATGAAGGAAATTAAAGAGGTCAATCAAAACTAGGGAGCAATGAACTCTGGATATTGGAAGAAAACATAAAAATGAATAATTGTTCAAGATAGAATGTACTTAAACAAATTCTGTAGTAAGTTTCCAGTTATTTCATTCAAATTTGAAAACATTTATGTATGTGGAATAATTAAGAAAATAACAATTTAACAAATGAAAGATACTTCACTGAAGTGGCCCAACACATGAATCCTATAATGAAATGCCTTTATTACTTAGTCCAGTCTGCTGACTTGAAAATGTTTACAATAAACCCTCTGGTTTTTAGATCAATATAACTATATAAATGTTCAACAATCCACCCTCTATACTTCGAATTATGAAGTATTTATACAATAAACTATTGCAAAATATCCTAAATTGTTTTAGGAATTATTGAAGGAAAATAAAATATCTTCATGCAAGAAGATAGAGACACCTAGGAGACTAAAAGGCTAGTTGTCGCTTCTTTTACTGATTTTGTTGTTTGTTGTTTTGATCTTTTGCAACTTTCTCTCTTTGGTTGTTGCTCTACATTGGTTGTCCTTTTACTTTGCCTTTTGACTAATACTCTTTCATATTTAAACTCTGTTTTTCATCTAATACTCTTTGACTTAGTTGATTTGGTGTTTCACCTTCACTTCTCTGTATTCGCTATTTACCTTGCATTTTTATAGTAAATCATTCAAATTTTTCCATGTTTTTGCATCTAGTAATTTAATATTTACCATTCTTCTATAGACTTCATCAGTTTCTGTATATTTTGCAAAGGTAGGCTTGTTTACAAAAAGATTCTTTACCTCATGCTGGAGGTAAAAGAGGTTCTCAAAATTTTGGTAAAGGACTTTTCCTGTAGGAATCCCTTTCATGGAGGAACTATTGGCTTGCTCCTTAGCCACTTCTCTGATTCTCTTGTCATAGTCTGCATGTGGCATCAACCTGTCATTAATCACCAATGGGTTAAGTAGACCTTTCTGGCTCAAAGCATCAAATTTCACCATAAACTTGGCTATTTCTAGCTCCATTATTTGGCACTTCTCCTCAAGATGTATCATCAGGTCCCTCTTGGTGATTACCTTCTTTACCTCTATTATGGTCTTAGTTTTGTCAGCTATTCCAACCTCCTGCAATTTATACTTGTTCTTTGAGTTAAGGAACTAGATTATTCTTGAGGCTTCTTCTAGCATATTTCCAAGTTCGGCTGTAACCCTTTGAATTGCCTCACCAGCCTCTTTGACCAAATCGTTATGCTCAACTATCACCTGTATAGATGGCCAAATGTCATTGACCGATTCAATGCTATTGGCCCATAAAAGTTGTTTTGCTTGGGCTAGTGGCTCTTTTAGTGCTAATTATTTCTCCAACTTCTGTATCATTTCATTCAACCTGTTTGACTTCTGTGTCTCATTCTTATGCATGATTTGAGCCAGTTCCTTTTCATCCTCTAGAATTTTTATTTGTTCTTTAAGTCTATTTATTTCAGTGGTTTGGATGGACATATTCTCCATGGCTTTGACCAGTTTAGATGCTTCATCACTAGGATGATCTGCTGCTATTGTTGAACCTGTTGCTGATGTAGTTGTTGATACAATTGGAAGTGTTGTAGCTACAAGAGCTGTTGTGGCAGTAGATATTTCAATGTTGGCCTATTTCTCCTATTCTAACTTATCCATTTCATTCTCCATTTCTTTTAATTGAGCATTTAACTAGAGAATGAGGTCCATCATCTCATAGTTATGGCTTCGACTCTCTATAACTTCCTTGGTCTGTGGATGTTCGGAAGGAGGCAACTTCAGTTGCTTCTTCAATGCAGCAATGTCTTCATTATTATTTTTTATGAGATTTTCTATAGCCTTGATGTCATTTGGATTATATCCAATCTCAATAACTAATTATTCTAATGACTTCGTTTGGTTATCCTTTGCTTGCGAGGATGCCTTCCCTAGCCAAAATTGTGTTGTGATGTTCTCTAGAGAATTTTGAAGTTTTTGTACATTCATAGCCTTGTTGGTCATTATTGAGTATATCATTTCTCCTACTTTGTCATGAAATTCAATCTGATCTATGGAATGAACATCCCTAGCAAAAACTTCAAATTATGTCTTTCTATAATGTGTTCATGAGTTAGGTTGTTGTACTCTAGGCTGGAAAATGGTCATTTGCATTTTACTTGTTTTAATGTCAAAAGTTGAAAGTAACCTGTTCTGATTTCTAGGAGCCTGTTTGAAATATTGAGTATAGGTTTCAGATTTAAATGCCTCGTTTCTCAACTTGATCCCTTTATATTTCTCCTTTATGTCTTTTTCCTTATCCACCGGTTTTCTTAATGATGAGACCTCAATGCTAAGATGTTTTTGAATACTTTGAGTATTAAAGGTGGAAGGTTGATGATTTTCCTCTGAAACTGTTGGAGATGTGTTCTCTCTGACCACTGTACTTGTATCAATGATTTGAAGTGTCTCAACTATCTCAACTATATCTTCTTGCTCATTTACAGGATTTAGCTTGGGCTTCTTCCTGTACATGATTTCAAATTTGTCATGTGTTGTATCTATGTTTGAGAAAAAACCTTCTTCCCTGCTCCTTTTTGCATTTCTGTCCTACAGGGCTGGAGTATGCAGAATGGAACTAGTATCCATCTATTTCTCCAGAACTATTAAGGTATTTTCCAACCACTCTGACTGGTTGGCATATTTTTCAATGTCTGGCCTGGACTCATGCATGAAAGGGCTCAATTTTATTTTGAGTCTTAGTTTGATTATGATTCCTAAAGGATCATACTGCCATTTGAAGCAGTTACTAAACTTCATTCCCTGTAAACATTTTTATGCTTCTTCTCTAGCCTCCCTATTATTGCAGATAAAAGGACCAATTTGATTTTTGATTTTGAACTGTGTTTTCTTCCTAGCTGACAAAAAATTCACATCATCTAAGTTTATTATCTGCCTAATATACTCTAATGCAAATATTCTCATGGGGAGATATTTGGGAAACTTATAGGGAGTGAGTTGGCACCCATACACCCTAATTTCAGTGTGGTCCCGGTATAAATACTAGTATCCTATTCTACTGTTTTTAGAGAACTACAAAACTCTCTTTATCTCATCATTGATCTTGGGATGGTTGCTACTTCTTAGCATATTAAAAACTGGATGAAAAAAGGAATCAATGAACTTCTTTTAGCTGAAAACAATGGAATATTTTTTGGACTAATGGTGTCCAAAAGATGACAGATCTAGGATGGCCCTTAGTGTCTAGCTTTTGGATGTTGACTGGAAACCTGTCTGGTTGGAAATATAGGATCATGTGGAAAAATAATGAAGAGTATTTGAATACTCTTTCATTTGGCAATCTGTTCAATTGATCATGGATTCTGTCTACTAAGAACTGGGCAAAATTGAAAACTGTAGCTAGAGGCTTGCCCGGGTAAAAAATAGAGAGGAAAGAAATTATAGGCTCATTTACATGCTCATCAGTGGTATATCCTAGAGTACAAGAGAGCATGGTTACAATTTATCTGGCCCTCTTAGAGAAAATAGTGGAAGAGTATGGAGGAATGTATGTAGGGATATGAGCCTCTTCTAGGATGAGATTCTAAAAGATTTGAGATCTCTTGGGCAGGTCCAGCTTTAAGTATAGTTCAAGTAGGTTTTTAATAGAAAATGGGGTTTCATTTGGCTTTGGAAAGATCTGCAACATTTGGTTTATTGACTTTGTAGTGATTGTAAACAAAATCTACTAGTTAGGAGAGACTATGGCTCTTTGGCTTGGGATATAGCAGAGTTGGCATAGGTGGATGATTTTAGGGAACTGGTATACCTATGGGAACAAGTATTTGGGCAAATTTGATTCCCATAGATGAATGTGATCATTTTGGTTTAGGAATTTATCTTTACTCTAGCAGTGGAGTTTTAACAAATCGCTAGGGGAAACAATGTCTTTTATCTGGAAATATCTGTCATCCAATGGGAAGTGGTGAATATCCAAGTGAGGGGTTTGGAGGGGTTGTTCATTTAGAATGCTTTGGGAAGCCATAATTTTGTTTATTTATTGAATTAATATTTCTCTGGATTTAGGAGTAGGGTTAGGATCTTTGGAATGTGGGAAGGGTGAATATAGTCTGTAGAAAAGGGTTTCTTTGGATGCACTGTGGTTTTCTCTAGTTTGGCAATGTTTTTAATTAATTCAATTAATTAACCTTTTATAAACATTGTGCAAACCTTAAGTAGAAGGCCTTTTTGTTTCTTTCAAGAATAGCTGGAAAAACGAAGATTAGTTGTGCAGTCAGGGTTCTGTGGTAGCAGCGGAGGCTTTCTGAGGCTTGAATGGTCTTTATGCTGCTTGAAATCAGAGTCTACAATGTCTTCTGGTTTTAAATGGGTTAAAACGGTTGAGTGGAGTTTCTAGGCATTAGAATTGGTTACATAGGTTCTTTGCAACGAAATAACAATGAAAAGTGTAAAAGGGGCGGCTTTTTGGTTTTTAACCAATAACAGTTAATTTTGGGCACAGAATTAATGTGTGAACAATAGGCGGTTTCATCCTACGCGGGGAGGTAGTATTATGGCTTATCGCACCACTTTTGAGTGTAGGGTGGTATTTTTTAAGATCACACGATATAACGTGGGGCTGCCAAGAAGCAAAAAGGTGATCGACCAAAACCATGAATCTCGCATGCTTTTGAGATCTTAACAGTTGGACGATGGGAGTGCGCGATATGGGTATGGGCCGTTAGATATGTAGGTGGGTGATCGGAGGGATATAGCGTGGTAGTGTTGTGAGCGATAAGTCAGGTATTGATTGGGAGGGCCCAAGGATAAATGGTGCGGCAGGTTAAATATATACAAAGTTTTTTGTGAGGGTCAGAGAATTTTAAAGTGGGGAGTTTGAAATATATAAAGCAGGACTATATGTTAAAATAATATAAGGGTTGAGTTAAAAGGCTATTGGGGAGGGTTTTTCAATGGGGCCTGATACATTTAACTTTTTAAACTTAGAATAAGGGGGTTTTAGTGGGTTTATAAGGCAAAATGAGATGAAATAAGGGGAAAGGTAAAATGAAGGGGTAGGGATTTTTTTACAAGGGGAAATGATGAGGGAAGGATCCTTTGGAACTAAGGGGGGAAAAAATTAGGGAATGAAAGTAATGAAGGGGTAATGAAGGGAAAGTAATAATTTATATGTGTAAGGTGTTTAATTGAATGAGTGGAAATTAGTGAATGAACTTTATAGAAATTTTAGGGTAAATACCCCAAAGTAATATACAAATTTTGTGAATGTAATTTCTCTTTGATAATTCTTGCTACACATGAAACACATGATCAAGCATTATGAAGGCGTATTTGAGCTAGCAACATTATGCATTCCAAAACCTATATTACCTACCCTTTATTTATCCTAGCATTTTCTCTTCATTTATAGGGTGCATTTGAGCTTGCTGACCCTTTATTTCTTTTTCTTTGACAAGAAAACCATCCAATTCTAACCTTATAACTTCCAATGGCTCATATTAAACTGATGAACAAATTATTATTCTCCACCTATCTACTGATCTACTAATATTAAACGGTTTGGCTAGATATTTATTTCTCTATCTATCAACATGAAATTTAAAGAATGAATGAATCAAGATTAAACTGTTTGACCCTCATGGACTGTGGCATTTTTGACAAGCTGCACACAATCTTATTTTGCAAAGGCAAAGTAAAATGTAGTGGCATTTGAATTTGCATCACTTTCAGAATCTATTTTTCTCTCTTTTTGTGGGGTTCATATTTTATTTTCTTTTTTGATCCTTTTCTTTTAGTCCTTTGATTTTTCTTTTAGGACTTACCGTCTTTTCATTTTTTATTTTTAATATGGGGAAACATTTTGTAGAAAGCAAAAGTATGTACAATATTACAATATTAATCATACTAATTCAAAATTATGAATCATATTATTATAGGACCCTAACATGGGCTGAATAAAAACTCTGTTGATCCATACTGATAACATTAGAAGCTCAAACAACCCATCATCTCCACAACTCTGCTTATCGTTAATTGAAATTCTAAGATAAGTCTGCCAAATTTTGGCAATGAAAGAAGTGCATCAATTGTCGGCAGGGGTAGTTATTTTTAGAAACCAAACCTACTTTCTTCAATATATATTCAAATCCTAGCATTTTATTTTCCATGTGCTACACAATGCTTTCACTAAGAGCTATCACAATCTATCCACCCTCGAGAGGTGCAATCTTGTAGAAGAAAAATAAATTAGACGACCACATTTTCATCTACATTGTCATAATAGTAGAAAATAGAAAAATATAAATTTATACTCGAACACTAATGTCTAGAGGATTCGACAATGCAAAAATTACACAACCTAAAATTTAATAACAGTAAAACAGAGATTTTCAAAATAAATCTCTAAATTTGATTCATCTTAGCCTAAATATGTCAGTGACATGTCCATTGGTTAATCCACACAATAAAAGTTATAAATTAGAATACTGATCTCAATTTTTTATAAGAAAAAGATTAAAATTTAGGTGAACGCATCTCTCAAGTTCAATCTCAAATAAACTAAATGGTCAACAACTTACCAGTGACATTTCATGGTGGAACTATATCTGCTCGTGTAGCGAAGCCTCATTGGTGGTGTAAACTCTCTCTTCCACATTAGTTCTATAAGAAAAAAACCATATATGCCTACCCTTCCCATCCAAATCCACATTTTTTCTAACAGTGAAACCTCTAAAGAGAAGAGCATTGTCTTGATCGTGTTCCAGGAGAGTGATATTAGCTGCGATGTTTCTATAGTGCAGGAGATTGATATTAGTTGGGGTGTTTATGTAGTGTTGAATATACTTTGAACAAAATAACCTTAATTCTAACCAATTGCACACTTCTCATATGTCCCGCAAAACAAATGTAGTAAGAAAAAATGACCCCACTGTGGATGATGAGGCATCTCCAACCTGGCCTGCAAATAATCAATACTTACAATATGTTCATGTGTTACAATAAATATCAACAAGGTGAACAATTGCACAAATCAAGATTCATTTGATAGTTAGAGTAGTGGGATATAATGGTGGAAGAACTTTCAATCGTCTAACAATGAATCTAATAGTGCAGAAGAGTGTAGAGTAGCAGCTAAGGGAGTTCTTCCCAGAGGGAACGCCTTATGGCGTAATTACAATATCTTAATTTTAATTTTAATATTATATTTAACAATAATAATATTAATAATATTAATCTTTTAATTTTAATATATTAATATTAGATTTAATGTTGTTTTTTACATAGTATGATAAAAACAATTATAATAAAACTACATCAAATTCATATTTTCAAATATTACAACTTTGACATGGAAATATTTATGTCTTTAAACATTTTAATATAGCCATAGGATATGGTTTTTCCTTTTAAATATTTATTTTACAAATATTTAATTAAAATAAATATTAAAATATTTTGGAGTTACACTTTCAATTCTTTGTGTTGAATTGAATTTCTAGTTTTTTATTTATATGGTTATTTGGTTGACATTTTATTATTATTATTATTATTATTATTATTATTATTTATTAGAGATGTTACATACTTGCACATCCTCCTGATACTAGATTGTAGAATGCACCTCTCAGTGCAATTATAACTTCACATTTATTTGGAATTTGTGATATAATATGCTCATGCTAAAGACATTTTAAGATAGTAATTTTTTATAATCAACCATTTTAGTGTTTCACAATGTACATCATGGAAATTTTTTATTATTATCCCTGCCACTCGCAGGTATATCACATTCAATAAGCCTTTGACCATGAATTATTTGTGGTTTGACAAAAAAATTAAAATGCATTTTACAATGTTTACATTATAAAAGAAAAATAATTTATTTTTTTAATTATTTTAATTTTAATTTTCGTTCATTTGATTGGCTTAAATGACTTCGTACTATTTAATAATGATTATAATCCTTGCATCCATGTATGGTAATTAAATCCATGTGTGTGTTTGTATTGAAATGCCTTTAGTTCGGTGTTCAGCGAAGGAGGGTATTTATTAATGTGTGGTTGTAGAAAAACCCTCTTCCTTGCTCAAGGCTAAAACTTCTTCCCTTCCTATACTCATATTTGGTTGTCGATGGGTTCACACATACTAATCTAAAACTAAGATAGAATCAATGTTTTGCAAGTTAAAAATAATGGGTCTTCAAAACTGTCTTTGTTCACCAGTGTTCAAGCACTAACACGTAAATGACAATGAACTAAAAAATATGCATGAAGCATGTAATACTCAACAATAAACTGAAGAGATGTAAGAGATAGGAAAAATCACATAAGTATAACCAGATGATAATAGAGATCACCCATCTTGGGCTATGTCTCCGGGCCTTGCTCTAAATATAATGAGGTTGCTTTATTAAGTTCAATAATTGAAAAATGAGTGTGTGTATATATATATATATATATATATATATATATATAATATAAGATATATATATATATATAGATGTTAAAAAAAGAAACAAATATCTTGTTGAGTGGTGATGTCTATCCTACAAAGGGACGTTCTCCTATAAAGAACTCTCACTCAGAGTTATTTGTACAATAATGCAAAGAAGAATAAAATGTACATGCTCACATCTATTGCTCGGATTCAAAACATACTCAACATCATCACCATCATCTCATGGATTTGAGACCAAAAATTGTAGACAAGAACGCTTTCCAATGAAGTCTCAATAATATCTTCTCTCAAATTGCGCCATCTGAAGCTCAACTGAAAATCAATCACTTAAATGATAAAATGAACATGCACAGATGAGTTCCTTGTGAAATTTGGAGTATTTTGAGTATATAATTGACTATGTTTCACTCAGGCCCTCTAGGCCCTCAATATGCATTCCTCGTACCACAAATCCTCATCAAAACTACAACAAGGCAATCTCTAATGAAGTGTATGTTTCTGCTGCTTCGGATGGGAAAAATAATACTACCAAGGTATCAAGAAGACCCAAGAACTCCTGTCACAATACCATTAATGAATATGAGTTTTCAATGTCATTATCTAAAGAACATTTTTGGACTGGTCACTGATTGGAAAGAGTTGGGACAAGAAGCCTAGGTAGTTAGGAAAAGTTGGCAAGTAGTTACCAAAGTAAAGAACTTTCCTCTAGAGAAATTTGATCATCCCTAATATACCCCATCTCGATAAATAAATTATGTAAGTCAAGTACCACATGATAGTATAAAATAAACTTCTTTTATGTAGTTAATTATGTAAATCAAGTACCACCTGATAGTATAAAATCAACTTCTTTTATGTGGTTCTAGTTAGAAAAAACATGAAATAACCTATTTTGATGATCTTCATAGCTCTGCATATGTAAAATATCCAATGATCATGTTTCTTCATAGGTCTGGTTGATACAATGTCCAACCATTCCCCAGAAATTCCTTTATGTCTATGAGTTGCCTCACGTGCAAGGCATAATTTCAAAGGGATCAGGATGGGTCTCAATTCTAAGTGGATTCAGTAGTATATATAACCTTTGAAACTGATACTTAAAGCAAAGGAAGCCCACTCTTTTTGGTGCATCTCCCTATCCTGTGTTTCTTGAGGCACCTCCCCAAAACCTATTCAGTAATAACAGTTAAGCCATTTGTTTTTAATAGTTGATATTATTCCAACTATATTTTCATAAATCACTACAATGATCTTATGATTGTATGCGTGTTTGGAAAATATCTCTTTGGAACCAAAATATATTTTTATTTTCTCCTTTTCATTTGAGTAAATACTATAGTTTTATATTTACCCTACATCACAGAGATAATCAACTTGCTCGTTTCTTGACTTCCTAACACCAGGGCCATGCATCCAAGGTAACATATGGTTTATAATGAATTGATTTTGATATTAAAGTTGTATATAACATAATTAGGGACATGAATTAAATGAAGAGGTGCCAAGATTTCTGGTAAAGAATTTAGAACATCATGCATTAACTAGCAACAACGATTTTAAACAAGTTAGAGGCTTGGAACCAAGGTCAAATTTCTACTAATGGCTTGTCATTAGTAACTATAGATTTGTTTGGATCCACACAAAGAATGTTGTTTCTCCAATTAGTGCCATAATCTTCAATCATTTTATCTAACTACAGCTATATTATTTCTAAGAGACTCACATATTCAATTGGCTTATGGTTAACGAAAGCATTCCAATTTAAAAGGATTTGCTAATTCCATTAAATTCACCTTTGAGATATGGCCATTGGAGCCTTAGACTACAAAATTATAAACCTTTTTTTGATTTTAACTAACCTTGATAATCATTGATTTAGTCATATTCTAGCCATAGAGGGGCTACTGAACAGTAGAAAAACTTCAGACTGAATGTTAACTATTGAATAGGAATGTACAAACTTTTGGAAACAAACTTAGAAATGTAAAAGACCATAAAATTTGCCAAAACATATGAAGACAAGCACACATGTTAAATACAAGAAATATTGCTATGATTTGAATGAAAAATAGAGAATAATATGCGAAGTACATGAAAACAAAGACCAACATACATTAAAACAAAGACTTACCTAGAAGACGATCTTCATTGCTCTTATTAGTCCCTGCCTGGGACTATTAGCGTTCGATCACGCGTTGACCGGGGTATTAGTTCTTCGGTTGACCATAAATTTTGAGTGTTTAAAAAATTTTAACAAAAGTTTATGGCTGACAATGTCATTCACTGAAATGTTAACCAAATTTTTTGTTTCAAAAATATTCTACCTCTTATTGCGGCCTTCACGTGCCCCGATACGAAAATATTGTGGTAAAATTTTTATATACAAAGTTTACCCTGCATTTTAATTACAAGATTTGTTTATATCCAAAAAAATTATCTTGCACTTCATTTTATATCCAAAGTTAAGGCAACATTGATTTTTCGTGCCCTCATTTTATCCAAAGTTCATTTTATCCAAAGTTGTTCTTGGTCCGATGTGCCTGTTCTCCGTGTCCTGCATGCAGTGTACTGCATGCTGCAAGTGCCAGATGTTAATGGCCACTCAATAATCATTCA
The DNA here is from genome assembly GCA_000404065.3 of Pinus taeda. NCBI lineage: Eukaryota > Viridiplantae > Streptophyta > Pinopsida > Pinales > Pinaceae > Pinus > Pinus taeda. The sequence continues at coordinate 12,972 of APFE031118013.1, forward strand.
ATAACCACCGGCCACGCCGGTATATGGAAATTATACTGGGAAGAAATCATGGGACATGCAATTCATACTGTTATATTTTCACTCACGAATTTGTTTGCGGATCAGACATCCATCGAATCAATTACACCTGTGCAACAATGGCGCACAAGGGAGAATCTTCAGAACCGTAAGTCTCCTTGCTTTTCATTTTTAGAGGGTTTTGTTTATGAGGTATTTTTTGAAGTGGTAGTTCATGTGTTGTATGTTGTTGAGCTAAATTTCGGTGGGTTTTGATTACAGCAAAGGAGTGAAAAGGGATTTCAGCACTGCTATTTTGGAGCGGAAGAAGGCTCCCAATCGCCTTGTTGTCGATGAGGCTATCAACGATGATAACTCTATGGTCTGTCTGCATCCGGACACCATGGAAAAATTACAGCTCTTCCGCAGAGATACTATTCTTATCAAGGTATGCTTTGATATTGATAATGGTAAAATTGCCCTCTTTTCTTGGCTCTGTGGGATTCGATCTTTGATCTATTCGTGATATTTTGATCTAATTTGCCCGGGGCACCTGGGGTTTCGAATTTTGTGTTTTAGGGCAAGAAGAGAAAGGATACGATTTGTATCGCTCTCGCTGATGAGACGTGCGAAGAGCCCAGGATTAGAATGAACAAGGTTGTGTGTTCGAATCTGAGGGTTCGACTCGGCGATGTTGTTTCGGTTCATCAGTGCCCCGATGTAAAGTACGGCAAGCGTGTGCATATCCTGCCTATTGATGATACCATCGAGGGCATTACTGGCAATCTGTTCGATGCATATTTAAAGCGTGAGTCTCATTTTTTTTCCCGCCTCATTCTGTTTTCATATTTCTCTTCTTAAAGTGATGGATATTCTGGTATTTTTTATTTTTTCTTCTGAATTCTGCCTTTCCAATGTTTTCATTTCTTAATGTCTTTCTCACCTTTAGAAAATGTAGGTCAGTGCATTAAGTTTGCACCAATGCATGAATTTACCATCTGGTTATGAGGCTATTCATACATGCCAGTATCTTGGGGTAAATTGTCTTATATGTACAACAAATAGATCTCTAAAGGTAATTTGATTTTCATAAGCTTAAAGAAACTTAGGTTAGAAAGATTTGCTTTGTGCGTTTTACGTTTTGAATAGCTCCCTGTAATTTTCGTTATGAGTTATCTTTCTAACATTGTGCGTTAAAAGTTTAGGATGATATGTTTTGTGCAATTTATTTGCCTTCTTCTTCTCTTTCTACAATGCGGGTTATAAGATCAGGTAAATATGGTTTCTAAAGTTCTGATATTTTCTTTGCAGCCTATTTCATGGAGGCCTATCGCCCAGTAAGGAAAGGAGACATTTTACTTGTTAGAGGTGGAATGCGCAGTGTAGAGTTCAAAGTAATAGAGACGAACCCTGGGGAATATTGTGTTGTTTCTCCTGATACTGAGATATTTTGTGAGGGAGAGCCTGTGAAGCGGGAGGATGAAGATAGATTGGATGAAGTTGGTGATGACGATGTTGGCGGTGTAAGGAGGCAAAGGGCCCAGATTCGTGAATTGTTTGAGCTTCCACTGAGGCACCCACAGCTTTTTAAATCAATTGGCGTTAAACCACCAAAGGGAATTTTGCTCTTTGGACCACCTGGTTCAGGGAAAACCTTAATTGCTAGGGCAGTAGCCAATGAAACTGGTGCTTTCTTTTTCTTAATTAATGGGCCCGAAATTATGTCGAAGTTGGCTAGAGAAAGTGAAAGCAATCTGAGGAAAGCCTTTGAGGAGGCAGAGAAGAATGCCCCATCCATTATTTTTATTGATGAAATTGATTCAATAGCACCCAAAAGAGAAAAGACACATGGTGAGGTTGAGAGATGAATTGTTTCTCAACTTCTGACACTGACGCATGGGCTAAAATCTCGAGCCCATGTTATTGTGATAGGAGCAACTAACCGGCCAAATAGTATTGACCCAGCTCTTAGAAGGTTTGGAAGGTTTGATAGGGAAATTGATATTGGGGTTCCTGATGAAGTGGGGCGGCTGGAAGTCCTTCGTATACATACAAAGAATATGAATCTTTCGGACGATGTATGAACTTAGCCGCGTTGGAATTTTCTATTTTCACATATTTCAACGCTATTTTTTATACTCTGACTTTATATATTATGTTTTTGATTTTTGGTGCAGGTTGATCTCGAACGAATTGCGAAGGACACACATGGATATGTTGGAGCTGATCTTGCAACTCTTTGCACCGAGGCTGCGCTACAGTGCATCAGGGAAAAAATGGATGTTATAGACTTGGAAGATGAGACCATCGATGCTGAAATCCTCAATTCTATGGCTGTTACAAATGAGCACTTCCAGACTGCGTTGCGCACCAGTAACCCATCTGCCTTGCGTGAAACTGTGAGTTGTGTCAAATTTCTTCTACCAATATCCTTTTCTATAAGTATCAGTCAAGAGGGGTTATATAAACACTCAGGTGCGAACAATGCATCTCTTCTATTTGTTTATTTATAAGCAATAGTGTATTAATAATATTTGTATTTGTACAATAGGTTGTTGAAGTGCCCAATGTTTCTTGGGAAGATATTGGTGGTTTGGAAAATGTCAAGAGGGAGCTTCAAGAGGTAAAGCAGTGGACCTCAGGATTACTACATTTCTATTTTTGATTCTTTGAAGGATTTCAACTATGTGCGAATCCTGAACATCACTAACTAAGATGTACTTTAATGTTGGTCTGTAGACTGTTCAATATCCAGTGGAGTACCCTGAGAAATTTGAAAAGTTTGGCATGTCTCCTTCTAAAGGAGTGCTCTTTTACGGGCCACCAGGTTGTGGTAAGACGCTGCTTACAAAAGCTATTGCGAATGAGTGCCAGGCCAATTTTATCAATGTAAAAGGCCCAGAATTATTAACTATGTGGTTTGGAGAAAGTGAGGCTAATGTTCGAGAGATTTTCGACAAAGCCCGACAGTCAGCGCCTTGCGTCTTGTTTTTTGATGAGCTTGATTCTATTGCTACATGTGCAATAGATTATACTGTGGTGTACTGTGTAAATGGAGTAATTAGAGTTTCAAGTAGCCGGAACCAACGACAATTTATACCTGAATGCCAGTTTAGTATTTACAGTTGTGGTCTGTGACAGGGAGTTCGACGTACCCACCCACTAGTTAAAACGTTGAAAATAGGAGTCGTAGTTGAAATGGTTCAGGAGTCCTAATTTGAAATGGTTTCTATAATATGATTTCCTGGGTTGACTCATTTAACCACCACAACTCGCCTGTCACACCAAAAAGTGAGAAGAACATTGCCGTTCCGCTTCGTTTCAGAAAAATGGACCTGCACTCACCTCATCTCTGAAGCTTCTTATTTAATCTCACGCTTCACACATGAGGAGTGGTATTGTTCGGGCTCGGACAGAAGCGCGTTCATCAACCACATCATGGTAATTGATTGATGCATTTTTATTCCAAAAGCACTCTAGCGTTTCAGTATATTGCATTCACATCAGCGAGGTATACATATTCTCAAATACTCCATTATTTTTCTTTGCACAGAAAATGTTTTTGTATATTTCATTTCCAGTCTGTGAAGTAGCTCCCCATGTTGACAGTTTGTTCTCTTTAAATCAGTTTGTCTGTTCAGGTAGAGAGAAATACAAATCCCCATTAAGCCCAGAATTGCATATTCAATAAAAAAAGGCCATCTATTCCTGGTGCGAGCCCTCGGCTTCTTATCAAACCCATAATTTCTCAGCATCTAAAAAATTTCATTGAATATGTTAGAATATAATTGCCAGAAAGCAGCCTTATAATATACTAAACTTGGCTACACTGTGCAGAAAAGTGCAAGTATCTTCTTTTTCGTAGTGAGTATGGGGTGCAAAGAAAGTAGATTCTTGCGTTTGCTGGTGGTGATGGTGGCGGCGACGATGCAAGCATGCGTGACACAAAGCAAGAGCACAATGGAGAAGCACTATAGATGGCAGATAAAATATGAGTTCTGGTCACCGGATTGTGTGGAGAGAATGGTTATTGCAATCAATGGGCAATTTCCAAGACCCATTGTTCGTGCCAGAGCTTGCGATACAATCGTCGTGGAAGTGGAGAATCTGATGCCCACTGAAGGCGTTTTCATACACTGGCATGGCATCCATCAGGCCTTATTTTTTGATTTGTGGACAAATATGAATTCTGCATGAACACTAATTTTGATCATGGATTGTGTGGGCTATAATTATATAGGATTTGGTTGGGTTTTAATGATGGCAGATCGGGACTCCATGGGCAGATGGAACTGCGGGCATTACACAGTGTGCCATAAACCCTGGAGAGACATATGTATACAAATTCCTTGTAGAGAAGGTGCATTTAGAGATACTGATAGTTTTCATTGTATTATTGTACAAGTATGGGAATAACTTGGATGAATAATGTATATTTTCTAATGTGAAGTGTGTGAAATTCGAACTTAATAAATGGATTTTGAAATATGATGAACAATAGCGAAGTTCATTGAATGAAGTTCATTGAATTAAGATCAGAGGAGCAGAGCAGACGAGTAGAGGAGCAGAGTAGAGAGTGTCGACCAGCTAGTTTGAGGAGCAGAGTGCATCTTCCATCGTTCACCATATGTTCACCATGGTTTTTCACACACCATTTTTCATGGACACTGTCGATAAGGCTCGAAGGAGAAACGGTCAAGGCCCGAAGGAGAAACGGTCAGGGTACGGCACCCTACCTCTGCTCAAGGGAAAAACACTATTTCAGGCGTATGCAAAAGCAAATTATATGAAGTTTCAGAGCTGTGTTCAGAGATAAGCTCAGAAAAGTCATAGTGGTATGTCGATCCAAATCTCTTTTCAATTAATTGAAACATTTATTTCCATTTCAAGTTTTCCATTGAACTAAAAAGATGTGGTTTGTTTCATTTCCAAGACTGTAACTTTGGCATACACGCAGGAAATTCAAGTTGGAATGGGACCTTGAAAGTAGCTGAGGTATCCCTCATACCCTGAAAGCAAGCAACGACAAGGTAAATCAATTTTCCTTTTCCTGGACAACGAGAACTTAAAAGCTGTGATACAAATAGGTGAATCCAATATATTTCTCTGTGTAACCACCCTAAATTTACTGTAACCACCTAAATTTTTGGAATCTATTTGTCTAGTACATGAAGGTTTCCTGAAAATCCTGTGCAGAAACTGTTGGGATTGGAATTTGATTGATACCCCTATGCGGTGTATTTGTCCTGTTTTTTGAATAATCATTGAACCACTGCAAAATTTGGAAAAAATAAAAATATTAATAAAAACTAAAATAAGAAATATAATAAATAAAAAAACCTGTAAATGTGCATGTAATTACAGCTTTCTCAAACTTTTACTTAGTTGCTTGTTTGCATTACACGCTACATGTAATTTTTGTTGCCTGGTTGGTTTCACCATGGCGATGCTTCTACCTGCAAATAGAATTGATTTTCCTGTGCACCTCCACTGTTTTTTTTCATGGCTTTTTCTTGCCCAGTCAAATCTATTGTGGCTAACGTAGTCAAAGATTTATTCAGCTGCCAGGAATGAATTAGGGTTCACCCTGCACTAATATGTCCATGGCCATTTACTCAATTCTGTCTTTGCTCTCGAAAAATGAGAGGGTTTTGAAAATCATTATTATTGTATAGAATAAGAATAAAATCATTATTATTGCATAGAATTGGCTCAAACCAAAGCGTTTGTATTGTGTTGTTGTGGCAGACCCCGACAGGGACTACCGCCACGGCAGTGGCTCCCTTGTTACAATATAACATTTATAGCGTCCTCCTAGTCTCATTAGTGCACTTGATTTAAGTGAGCGGAAGTCCCTTGAAAAATATGTGCAGTGCAACCCTCATGCCACAAAGTTACTTAAAATGTATAGTGGAAAGGATTCCATCTTCTAAAGACTATATATTTGGGTTTTGTGTTTGCGTATTTAGGAAGAAGACCCCAACACTGATAAAGAGTAATGTGGCATAGAGGAATCATAGAAACATCTCCAGAAGGAAAAGAGCATAGCCTCTGAATTTTCCCCGCCGACCATTGAGTTTGAGGGGTGCAGTCTCACGAACAGGGACCAAGGAACGTGAGAGACTCTAATCGTGCCCACATGTGTCTACCCACCCCTCCTGAAAAGTCACACCCTAGCCTCTCCCATGAACCCACATAAATATTTAGTGCATTCACATGACTATTGAAATATGTATCAACAACCAAGGCTAGAGGACAGCTTGTATCAATAGTGAATGATGAAACATGCAAGCCTGA
>APFE031118016.1:1978-13678 GCA_000404065.3 Pinus taeda
TTGCTGGTAAAGGTAGACACTTTGAAGAATACTGCAGATGCATTGACACAATCTGTGAGCTCTAAGAAGTTCTCTTGGTGTAGAGAGACAATGGGAATTTCAGGGTTGGGAAAATGACTAAGCTCTCTCGTGGCCCCTTGTGGAAAGAAAACAACAAGTGGGAGAAGGCTGGGTTGTGTTATATTCTTTCCATGTAGTTAACAGGGGTTTGAAGGGCACTCGTAACCCCACTTTATGGGGTCTGGGGCAGCGCCCCTCAAAATTTTTGTTTTGGACCCTATGTTAGGTTGGGCGGACCCACCTATGGTTTTGTGCATGATTTTCGCACATGTTTTTTGGACGCGATGGTTTTCCATGGTATTGGACACGATGATTTTTGGTCTATGGTATTGGATGCTTCGGCATGTATAAATATGTATTGTAACATTGAAAGGAACATAATGAAAAATCAAGCTGGTAGTCCCGGTTTGGGATCTAGTGGGAAATCTCTGTGTATATGTGTTTTATGTGTTATGCTCTCGCATTTTTATTTTTCTTGTGATTTAGAATTCGTATGCAGGTAATTTCTGTATGGGGTTAAAACTTACACTAATTTGAGGTTATTGAACATCCATAATATGTAGATCTTATATATAGATGTGAACTAAAAATAGGGATTTACCTCTTTAGTTTCATTAGTGATCATAAAATAAGAGTGATCGTTATGCTGACAATGGAAAATATTCCTAATTTATGTGAACCTTATGTTGATTAAATTTTAAGGTGCAAGATTGAGAGATAACAAATGGCACTATTGAAGAAATAAAGTCTAATACCCTATATAATGATTCAAATACAACAATTTGATAAGTTGATATTTTAACAAAGTTACCAACTTAATGAGAACTGTGACCTCAAACTGAGAACTTTGTCCCTAAAAAACCATCTTTTTGCATTAAAAACACAACCAAATGCAAAAGTGGTGTGCAACATCTCCATTCTTTTTTAAATGTTAGAATTCCAACATTTTTCAACCATGGCATTAAAAACAAAATATCACGATTATGAAAAACATGAATAAACACTCCAAAATACAAAAGTGGTGATGCAACATCACCCTTTTTTTAGGGTTAAAATTTCAACATTTTTCAACCATGACATTAAATACCAAATATCATGACTACAAAAAACTTTAAAAGTTTAACATATAAAAAAGGAGAGTGGTTCTAGCAAGAGTTTTTATTTTCTATTTGTTTGTTTGTTTATTTGTTTTGATGAAATGAGGATGCTTTAAAAAGTTATCACATTTAAAATGTTAGCCTGAGATAGGTTGACCCCCTTCTAAATTGGGCATTAAACTTACAATTTATTTTAACTATAATTTACAAAATCATCTCTATATAAACAAAATAATAAAAAAAATCATTTAGAAAAGTAAAAAAAAAAATACAATTTATAAACAAATTTAATAACAAATTGTTTTTATTTAAAGAAAAAAAAAAAAAATAAAGTTAAACACCAAAAAGTATAAAATAACTAAAAAGAAAAAAATAACTAAAAAATTTAAACAAAAAAATTAAACAAAAAAACGACCATCATATAGTAATGGGGTGATGTCAGGCATTACCGTTAATATCCACACCCCTGCACTCCCCTCCACCACAATCAAGCTTATTGTGTGTCACGTAGTAAGCTTGATGTCATATGGCTTGCAATGGGTAGTTCACTGCGATATGGCCGTCTTAATTTTAATTTTAAATCTAATTACTATTTTGAATTTATTTATTTTTAATAAAATTTAGTTAATTTTCTTGCTTTTTTCCCCGTAAATTTTTTAACAAAGTTTGTTTTTAAGTTGCTTGAAAATGGAAAAGTGGTTTTTAAATTTTTCCAAACATAAATAAATTTTTCTTTAAAACAAATTACAAAGTTTTCATTTTTTAAGAGTCACATTTAGTGTTCATCTTTATGCTTATTTTGAAAAGTGGTTTTAAAACATCATCCTTTTTTTAGGGGACAATTTTTTGATATTTTCAACCTTCTTATCTAGAACAAACTTTAAAAACCCTTAACAAACCAATATTTAAAAAAATGAAAAATTGTTAACAAATTAACATCTAAACCAAAAACAATAATAGCAAAAATTAGTTTCCTCGAGGGTAGCTCACTTGGAAAATCATGTAAAAATGTTATGTAAAATATTATGAGGTCCTTGATTTGATCCCTCGCTTAAAAATATTTTCTAGCCCTAGGGAAGATTAAGGAAATCCCTTCTACAAGCCCACTTTTCCTTGGAGAACTTTATGGGCTAATTTCCCTTCATATTTTCGAGTTATTTGGGAATTTGGGGTTTCGGGGTCCCACCCTCAAACGTTATATGGTCAATAAGAGGGCAATTACCAAGAACTACTTGAAAAGGGGATTATCAAGTATTGGGTTATTGGTATTGAGAAAGACTCAACTAGTAGTGGTAGCATGAACTCCCGACATTGAAAGATCCTGATAGAAATCATTCAATTAATGGGTGTTTTCCCTAGTCATTTAGCAGTAATGTGTCAACACCTTAGGTAATCAATTTATCAAGAAGATGGGTTTCAGTAGATTCTCCAAACAACAATGGAAGAAAATCTCCCAAAACTGATAGAAACTAGTAATTCTATTAGTAAACGAGAAGGCATAACCTATTAGTAAAGGACCCATTAGTCACTTATCAACTATCGACCATAAACTATCAATAAGTATCCACATATTAGGAAACACACAATCAAATATCAAATATTGGGATATTACCATATTAGCATATTGATCCAAATGATCCATATTTATGCATGAATGAAATGAAATATAGATTAAAATAGAAATAGAGCTACACTAGAAATTGAAATTCAATTCTTTAATTACAAATACTAGAAATTGTTTACATGTGGAATGGAATTAAACTAGCTCAGGGGATTCTAGCTATCTCTAAGAAGAGCTGTGACTACTACATGCCTCCTAAACTATGTTACAATGAGTCTTAGAAGCTTATTTATTATTGAGAAACAATGGAAAACCCTAAACATCCAAAAACCTAACCCTAGGAGATGAATGGACAAACGTTTGTAGGCTCCTTTGGGGTTAGTTGGTACATCAACATCTTGGGGTCATAACTTTGTCATACGATTTTTATTTGACATGTACGATACTTTGTTAGAAATATCTATCCAAGACAAATCTTCTTATTATAAACCCTTCTTATAGACCATAGGTTTGTTTGTTTTTCAAAAAATCATTGTTTAGGGCCTCAAAACAGCTCCAGAAGTTTAGGACCCAAAAAAATGCCAAAAATAGTAAGAAATGATGTTGGGGGTCCAAGTGGAATAGGTGGGTGACCACCAATATCCACCTAGATCATTCTGTCCCCCTTAAGAAGCAGTGGTCCCCATTTCATTGAGTTCCTCTATGAGATGGGGAATTTTTTGTTGAACTTGATCCCTAGTGAGTCATTTGCGTTTGTGTAGAAGATGGATAGCTTTGACAACTCGATACAGTTGGATCCTCTATTTGAAAGTTTTTCTTGATATATGTGTCCATGATCCGATCAATAGTGTTTTGTTCAATGCAATCTAGGTTGAGCTCTATTGGTGTCAACTACTCAGTAATGTCTGATGTGTCCAACAATGGTGGAAAGTATGGCCAAAGGTAGACCACATTGAATATGGAGTGCAAGCCAAGGAATGGGGAGATACTGAGCTCGAAAGGATTATATCTATTATGGACATATTTGGTCACTGCAACCCCAGTCAAATATGTTGATAAACCAAGGGCTCTCAAACCCCTAAAAGTGTTGTTTCAAACCCTAAAGGATCAAGGTCAACTGATTACATCATTTTCCAGAAGTTCTCCCTGAAAAACTATTTAGAACTGGTCAAAACTGGACCATTCAGACTGCTCCATGCTGAGGGTGCGATGCATCTCACATGTTACACAAAAGGGGTGCGATTCATATTGAAATGCCCTTCTGTAGGGTGCGATGAGTGAGAGTAGACAAATGGCAGAGGCAGTTTGCTAGGTGGAAACTCAGAGAATCTTCTAGAAACTGCTCATATGACACTTGCCTCTCTGGATTAGACCAGGGATGAGTAAGAGATCATGAAATCTCCAAGTAGAACCAAGAACTGTCAGTGAAATGACACTAATCAAAAACCCAGAAGCTGACTCCCCCCCCTGCAAATATCTATATATGGATCCCTCATCCTAGAGATCTAGAGGCTAGAATTTTGTATTTTGTAAGGAAGTGTTGTTGGTTTCTTTGTGAAACATTGTATTGTTGGGTGATCTAGCTTTTCATGAGGTGAAGAGGGCTTTCATGATGAGAGGATGGTGTTGGATCAGACAACTGGGTTGTAATCCTCTCTTCTACTTCTATTATCAATAAAGTTATTTGAGTTTTACTCCATATACTTGCATAATTTTGAATCTTGTATTTGTGTATGCATTTGTATGGTTAATGTACTTCTGATTCTATATTGTTTATGGTATTACAGATCTCTATGCTTTGATGGTATTTTGCTGCTTTTCCTTTACAGGTGTTCTTTGAAGCAGGAAAAGTGAGAAAGGAGTGGCGAAGCTCTATCAAAGGAGAGAGGAAACAAGAAAGGAGCCAACCGAAAGACTAAGGTTGGTGCTCTTTGCTTCTCTCTCATCTAACTCCCATAAAGGAATATACAAGTTACTTTGAATTGTTTGTTTCTAAGATAGCTACCTATCTTAGTGGGACTAGCAGATCTGAATAGACACTAGTTTTCCCAGAAACAAAATGGTGACTCCACTGGGGAGCGAATAGTTTGTTTGTTTGTTACTGTTGTTTGCTTTATAAACTACAGACAAAGCTTGAAGTTAAGCTAGCTAGCTTTTGAACTACTTTTGCTATGCAATTGCAAAGTAGATCAATGCTGCTTCAGTCAATCTTTGGGTTGGTTTATGAACTGAACATCTTACTTACAAACATCTTAAGTGCCCTGGTGGTAGCTCAATAACCTCATAACATCATACCCCTATACTTTGTGTTTACTGTCCATCATAATCTTGGCCTAAATCACTGAACCTAGCTGCAAATTGTGAGTGAAAACCAAGCTCAGTCTCATCCCTAGATCATCGTACTGTCTCTCATTGGTAGTCTGGATGCATCGCACCTCCTGTGTGCTGCAGGTGAGATGCATACCTATTTCCCTTAAGGACAGGTGCGATGATTGAATGAGATTGTTTCCGTCTCTGGATTTTGGTTTTTTCTTCATTGTTTTTAGCTCCATTCAGTATTTTTGTGGCTTATGATCAATATATCATTGTTGAAGCTTTCTTCCTTCACATTATTTAACCTCCCTTGATAAGGAATTGTGAATGTTTTTTTTTATGTATTTTTCATCATTTACAGTCTTCCTTTGCAAAAAGTAGCTTAATCGAACTGTCGTCTTTTGATTCGAAAGCGTCACAACTATCATTTTAGGTCAAGAAAAAGAGTGTCATAAAGTCTTCCTCTTTTAGATAGTCGATTGTACTTTTGTCATTGTATTTGATTTGAATTGTCGATTCTTTTAAGTGTTGAAAATAGTTTTCCATTCGAAATTGAAAGTGTCGTCTTAGTCTTCCTCTCGTTTTTGAAAAGAAATTGTTAAAGTGTCTCTTTCAAGAAAAGTAGTTCAGATCTATACTTAGTTTTCTTTTTGGCATTTTCACATTAAGGAAACGGAAAAACAAATACATGCTCGTGCATTTCATTTAGACTGCATGCGGAAAATGATTTAGGAAAAGTGCATTTAGTGTGTGCTCTCTGATCTGTGTTGAAAGAATCATACTCTTATTTCCTTAGTAGCTAGGGTTTTCATTGCTAAAAAGAAAAAAAATGACTGCTTATCATTTTAGATTGCATATTTAGGAATTGTACATCTACATCATGCGGTGAACCTTGAAAGGCAAACTTCTTAAGAAAGATCAACTATAAAATAAACCTCAATGAACATAAAAACACTTTGGAACCTAACACACAACATCTAGAAGTCTAGGCTAGAGATGTATTCCGATGTCGTAAAGCCTGGTAACTATCGTTTTCATTGTAGGTTGGGTGATTCCTCCTCTTTGATATGACAAGTGCCAGTACGAACTTGTGCTCCCACGTACTGTTGAGTATATATTGGGAGACCACAATAGGCTGATATCCTTTATCCTTAGGAAGTCGTGTTTGCCACCCTATTGATCACAATGCACTGAACACAACATTCATGAAGATTGACTGTCGTACGTTAAGTCCTCGGGAATTTCTCTTTAATTTACCACCGAGGTGTATATTATAGTTTTGTGATTGGTTTGGTAATCCCTTTGTCTAGATTTCAAGAGTAGTCATTTTCGTTCCTTTTTGACTCCTTAAAAGAAAAGGTCCATCTGAGCACTTTTCACTTTAGGCTCATTAAAAATTGAAGGCTACTAGAGTCATCTATAGCTTTTTCTCGACTCTTAAAAATTGAAAAAGCAAGTTGTGTCAAAGCGTCATAAAATTCATTTAATTCGGCATAACATTTTCCCCTTTTAATTTTGAGTTGATTAAGTAATCCGCAATCGTGGAAGAAAGTCAATCAAAACCCCATCATTCATGGAGACTAATGAGTCAACCGTCTTTGAATCCGGAACAAAACCATTCCAGGCCAAATGATCTCGTTTAACTGGGTCGAAATCTCCTGGTTTATTTGAAACTTGTGTTTCAACATCATCAGAGACTCCAGTTACTCCAATTATTTCTGGTACCCCTACATCTACAGAAGAAGTTTCCCAGTTACAAGAGGACATTAGAACTAATCCTAGTGTAACGGTATACACTTTTATTCTTGAACCAGCTCCATTTGGGGCTGATTTGGAAGGTGTCACCCCTCTAGTATTTGTCGCTGCAGATACTATACCTTCTTTGGCACTAGAAATATTTTACGGACCTGGCGGTCTACCTCTTGCACCTGGATTGATTGATATAGAATAGATTGTAGAGGATCTTCCATCCAGTACCCCATTGCATTTTGGAACTGGGATCCACCTATATCCTTTTGCTACAAAAGTTAGTTCTTTTAATCACCCTTCATTGCAAGTTCTTGTCGAATCGCTAGGAAATCTTTTGGATAGACTAGATATGTCTGAACAACCATTAACATCTAGGAATGTGTCATCTGATACAGTAGCAGCAGAGCTTCCCGCTACTACTCCGACAATGTTCACTGGTATACCATCTGTCCCAACTAGTTCTTAACCACTAGATGGAGTCCACCCAGGGACTGTTTCGACAACATGGTCTGTTCCTATTTGTTCATCTAGAATCTTATTTGGAATTTTTTATGTTGAGACTTAGCAAATTGATCCTTCATATCAGTATCAATTTGGGTAGTGCAATCTCCAAAGACCAATTTACCCTTTGAACACTGGATTTTTGCCATATGGGGGGCGGTATGATTTTTCATTGTTCCCTCTGGGAGAGAAACCATATGAGAGTTCACAACAAAATTTGGGTCAAGCTAGAATTGCATGCAGTGGTTGGGTACCAGTACTGCCTCAATAGCCAAGAGTTATATATTCAATGCAACCAAATCAACCTCTGTCGAACATTCCCACTACGCCGGTTATTGTGACGGTGTCGCAAGTACAAGCGCTGCCTATTGTATGTCAACCTCAAGTCTCTTAGGTCGTAATACAACAACCTCTTGTCTCCACGACTCAATCACAACCGTAAATTAGTGGCTCCTTAACTGAAGTGACTCAGGCTCAAACGAGTACTATCACCCTTCATCTTGGTCAAACATCTAGTATTGGACAACAGCAAATGGTCCAACAACCATGGATGATACAATATCAACAACCACAATTCCAGCAAGCTTACTGAGGACCTGAGCAACAAAGCTTTGTGGGTAATGGGCAACCGTATGTTCAAAACAGTTACCAACAATCATATTATAATGGTTATGCCCATCAACCTTATCAAAGTTATCAACATCAAATACATTATGCTGGTATGCAAAGACCCACTGCTCAGGCAATCCCATCTTATCCTGGGTATGCTTTGCCAAACCTGAATCAATAGTTGCCTTTTGTAGAAACTTTAGAATTACCAGATCTAAATCAGCTAACAAATGATCCAATTGCTTATGCCCCTTGGTGGCCAGCGATTCCTCATAAAATTTCATCAGATATTCCTAAATTCAATGGAAATCCCGGTGAAGATCCATTGAATCATGTAATGACCTTTCATTTGTGGTGTTCGTCCAATTTTAAACAGAAAATAGCCACTCACATATCTTATCATATTCATGAGTGGCATCGTCGTCATCAAATGATAAAAACATATATTCCTAATAAGCTTCTAGCTGAATGGTTTATTAAGTCATTGTTACCTTCTATTACAGAAGATGTGGCGAAAGGGGGAGTTTTCACTGAAGAGAAAGTTATTGCTAGTGCACAATATCTGGACTTGATTTATACTCAGTTTGGCATGCTCTATGACAAAATTCCTGACACTCCTAGACTGGAATTTTCCGTTCCTCCCCCTCCTAAATCAAATAGGGACTATCATGCCGATGATGGCGTGATTGGAATCTCAAGTACGCAAATCGCAAAGGCTCAAACAGGTAAAGCCCTTACAGTTTCCAGCAAAAAAACAAATGACAAACTTCCTGCCTAGAAGGTTAACGCCATGTCATCCGACAAAGGCAAAGAATCGAAGCACTAGGGGGGCAAGAAGAAAGGGAAAAACAAAAAGAAGAAATGGGAAGATTCACCTTTTGAGAAACCTTCTGGAAACCCTATTGGGCAAAAGAAACCTAATCAACCAAGTTTCATATGTGATGAAGACCATTATATGAGAGATTGTCCACATCGAGCTGAGGTCACGAACTTCTTCAAAAAACCAAGTACCTTGGCAGTATTGACTGGTCCATTTCCAAACCTAGAAACTAATCTGGTTGTTATCGATAATGATTCCCCATCCCAAGTGCTCATGTTATCTGCATCGAAACAGAAAAATGATACTTTGATATTGACAAGGAACAAAGATTACAAGAATCCACTGATGTCGAACAACAACAAGGCTACTGATCAGCCTAGTAGTTCGACAACAACTTCATCAGAAGTTGTGCCACCCATCATTCCTGAATTAACAATAAAGCCGCCTAAGGGAGTAGTACATAAATCAACATTTACTCCTATTTCTCGAGCAACACAGAATTATAATATAGTAGAGGATTTGGCCCAATCTCCATCCGCTATGTTGACACTTGAAGTACTGCAGAATTTCCCCTCCCAAAAGCAAGCTTTATTATTAGCAATAGGTGGGATTAACCCAACGAATTCCAATCTTGTGGCCTTTAATCACAAAGGATATGAACTTTAGTTATCGGCCCAACTCGCTTTCCTTATACAGGTAAAAGCTCTCAACAAACTGTTCATCTAATGATCATTGACGAGGTTGCATCTAACTGTATAATGTCAATGAGTTGCTAGAAAACTTTAGGCTCACCACCCTTCTCGCGATCATCAATGACATTAAAACCATTCAATGGAAGAACATACACACCATATGGGATATTAAGTAACTTACAAGTCGAACTGGGGGGCAAGACAGTAGAAATTGAATTCAAAGTTATCGATGGAAACCTCGATTAAATATCCTACTAGGAAGGCCCTGGATTTATGCTATGGCTGCTATTGTGTCAACATATTTTAGAAAGATTGCATTTCCCTTCCAAGGCGGAATTACAATCATTGACCAACTAACCTTTCTCCCCAACAGTTCACAAGTTACAAGAAGCATTCCAATGATCCATGGAAGCTCTCAATTGCTTCAAAATATCGGAGTAGGCCTCCTAAAAGACCCTGCCTTAATGGGTACTTTTTCCCTACTGCCTCCGAGTAATCTGGTGGAAGTGGCCATGGTGGAAACCTGTAATATGGTATCTTCTATATCAGCAAAGATTAAGAATATTTCCAAACATTTTTTTAGCATGGATCATCGCCAGGTTTTTCCTCCAAGCCCCATAGAAATTTTGTAGCAATCAATCTTCTGGGCCTGGGTGGAAAACCCAAATCAACACTCATTGAGTGTTTGGATAGATAGGTCTCTAGAGTATGGCACCTCTTCCAATCCTTGGTCTCATATACATTCTACAGATGAAGGAATCATTCAGTCGATGATGATAGGAGAGGCACCATGGGAAGATTACCACCATTGTTCCTATCTTCAAGATAACAACAAAGATTATTCTAACGACCTTAATCATCCTTTAGTTTTTTTTTTCTATCAAATACTATAAAACAAGGACCCCTAGAGCAAAATTCTAAGTAGAGTCTTTCACTTGATCTCATAAAGGAACCTTCATTCCATCCACCTGATAATCATGAGTAGTTTGGTGAATGTAATAAAGCTTGGGGGCATGTACCTAGTTGTAAAGATAAGTTTCCTTGTAGGTTATGTGATTGGTCTGATCCACCATTCACCTTTCTCGGCAGCCCTAGCAAAGCAAAGGAAATGTTTTTTCTAAACTATCCTACCTAACCTCAGTAGTTCATTAACTCTTAGTTCTGTAGTTGGTCATTTCTAGCCTCCATACAAAAGGCGCTGAGCAAAGTTTCGCATGGGGCAAGCTCATTAAAAAATGAACCTACTAATAAGAGACATCCTTAAAGACGATTGGAACGAGCAATGTTTCTGCAAAGTTCAAGCTCGTTAAAAAATAAACCTAGCAATGAGAAATGTTTCCGCAAAGTTAAAGCTTGTTAAAAAATAAATCTGGCACTGAGCACATGTTGGCACAAGTTTCAAGCTCCTTAAAAAATAAACCCACCACTGAGCACATGTTGGCACAAGGTTCAAGCTCATTAAAAAATAAACCCACCTTTCGGTAAATAACCTTTGTGATTGCATTAATATCATCCTTTTGAGCCTTGGTCGTGTTCTTACCATCACCTGTAATCTTTTAGCCAATCATACGCCTCCACTTGATTGTTTACCCTTTTGAGGAACAACTGTGACGAGTGATTCTATTAGCCACCCTCGTTACACTACCATGTTTGAGAAGTTCCAAACTTACTTGGAACTAGTTTCTACTCGGATACATCGCTAGTTCCTAAAAAATGAGTGTCTTTTAAGCTCTTTTTAGACTCGTAAAATATGAAATGATTGCTGAGCTACTGGCCTTACCATCTCACTAAAGTAAAGGTAAGTGCCATCCCTCCTCTATATTTTAATCTTTTTGGACCTAAGGGATCATTACACAAAAAGATCAAGCGCTTGTCTTGTTCAGCTCACGAAAACTATCGAAAAGTCATCCCTTTTGTATTATTTTATACTTTTTCGGACTTAAGGGATTATACCACGAAAAATGACTACTGGAGTTTCCTTTCCATCTCTTTTCAAACTCTCTAAACATGAAAAGGATTGAGTTATCTTTATCATTAAACTTGTTAAAACAATAGCGACAAACTTGTCCACCCGGCCAAGAGTGAGTTTCACTATCACTAGGCTCACTAAAACATAGCAATAGGTTTGCCCGAAGGGAAAATTATAGAACAAGAATATGTTATCCTCCTCAATATTGACAAAAATAAAGAGGTACTGGTCAGCAATGACTGGGGAAAAAGGGAAGAAAACTTGAAGAACTTCATTGGTAGCAGGTCGCTCTTGAACATGACACTTTCACTCCATCACCATGATTGAGT
>APFE031118016.1:44238-147495 GCA_000404065.3 Pinus taeda
ATATTCGCCCACTAAAAATTTAAAACCCCTTAATTTCGCCAAAGGGCGAACATTCGCCCCTAAAATCACCCCTAACTCACTCACTTTCTTCAGGCTTCTTTCTTTTATCCTCGCCAGTAGTCATTCCACTTTGCAGCATGATATTCACATTAGGATCTTCTTTGCAGGGTTCGGGCCTCATCATCTGTAGGTTTTGGGTAGGCTTCTAAGGCTGCACCCTTTTCTCTTATATGTTAGCTATCAATACATGGCAATCTTCTATTGCATGGTCAAACTGAGTACAGTATCAACACGACATGCATGTTGGTTTCATACACTCCCATCTGTAGTGTCCTCGCACTCCACAATTGTAGCAAATAACTTGGCCTAGACCTCTCACAGGTCCTCCTCTACCTCGACCTCATCTGCGCCCCTAATATCCTCCTCATGCTCCCCCATCATCTTGATCTTGAGTACGAGTTTCTATTTGCATTCAATATTTGGGTGTTCTTTCCATCATCAGCTCATAGCTACGATAGTTACGATTGTCGTGGCCCACCTATTTATAGAACTTGCAGAAGAGCTATTGCAATATCTGCACAAATTTCTGTAGCAAGTGACAATTGTTTGTTACATGTTTTCCAACTACTTGACAGATACCACACCACAGCGTGGGCCTTGTACTCGGCACTGCTTGGGCTTCCAGCCTTAGAGGCATTAGACCTCCTCTTGCAAAATAATTCGTGAAGACAGGGTAGTGATCTTTATCATGTCCCTAACTCTTACATTGCAAACACCAAACTTCTTCGTGCACCTCTGGCCAAGCTGCTCTTTCTTCAGAATTGGGAACTCGAGGGAAAGATTTTGCAACTCCATGTGACTTTACTGAACTCCTAAACCAACATCACGAACCAATGTCTCATTCAATCTCATCACAATCTCCAGGGCTTCCACCTGGGTCCCATTATTTTGTTGTGATAAGGCAACCCTTAGGTGAGGCAAGAGCAAAGCTATAAACCATTCGCAGTGTTGTCCATTCGTAAGATTCATGTTAGCTTCGTAGATCTGGCATTTCAATCTTTGATCTAGCTCCCAGGGCTTTTTGCCAAGCCTCATCATGATTTCCTTGAATCTAATGATTGATTGCGATTCAAACTTGGGCCAATTGAATTCCTTATTCAATGCAGTCTGAATGTATGCTAACGGAGCCATCGGGTTATGGGTACAATACTTAATGTACCATGTTAACACACGATATTGTAAAGAAGTAGCCAATGCTACTTTCTTCATCTAATCATCTATAGTATTCTGGGATATCCACATTGCCTTCGCAATGGACCAAAACTGGTCCGGGTCCTCATTTCCCAAGCTCTTGAAAATGGGAAACTTCACTGTGTTCACCATATTCAACAGTGGCGAAGGTGGTGGTGGTGGTGTGGGTGAAGGTGTAGGCTCTGGAGGTGAAGATGGAGGTGGTGTGCGCAGATGGGGTATTTGCGGGAACCCTTGCCTTATTAACTATACAAAGCTATGAAGTGAAGCCTATATAGCTCCTTCATCATCACTCAGAGGAGGCTTAATTAGTGGGCTATATTCAGGGCCTGTTCCCCCTCTATCCTTGAATAACTTTCCACTTCACGTAGCTCCAAAAATCAAGGTAATCCAAGTATTCAAAGATCTTAAATTTTTACCTCACGGTCCCTTGAAGAAGCATCGCTCTGCTTCGATGTAGCTAACTGAAGTATCAATCGCAAATTCTATCACAAATCCTCCTATGACACGATCAAGCCAGTGATTGACATTGCATGTGATCTTATCTTCGAAGGCTTCCAATCTCTACACTAGCTCTGGGGTCCACACTATTGGACCGTCAAGCCTCCACTTTCCTTGCCCATCTGCCAATTTAGCGATCGACTCCTATAACTTGATCAGAAAGGAACATAAGAAAATTTCGTGTATCTCTGTGTACAGATACCTATCCAAACACTTCTCTTTTGTCAGGCATGATTTCTATTTTCTTGCACTGCAAATTCATGGATCTTTGTCTCCAACCAATCCTCAATTTATTTCTTTGTTGGATTCTAGTGATCCAACATCACTTATCTCTATATGCAGATCTCGGTCCCGAAAATGGAGCCATTTGTTGGCTTAGTGGGTCCTGACCCAGGTTCAGAGTTATTTTTGCCAAACAAATCCCTACAGTACTGGCCCTTTCGGCATCAACGCGCGAAGCGTGGACTGAAGTCTCACCCAAAGCCGTATGGGGGTATGATGGAACCAAGTTTTTACACCAAAATATTAGTGCAATGTCGTTTTATGCCCAAAACCTGCCTTCACGCAGATCGATAAGCCCTTAGGGATTATTGATATAACTTCCCTTAATCAGAATCTATACCATCGCGAACATTCACAACGGTATTTCACAGACCTTAAACAAGCGAATCAACCACTTATGCACCTCTATGATTACCCTTAATCCCATACTCACCCAGATCAGTTTAAGTGCTTGATAACCTTAACATGCAACAAGATATTCCACGCGTAAATAATTATTATTACTTGCATTCATATGACAACATAAACCATGTAAAACCTCGCATCAATACAGTATTAATTCATAAACCCATAATTCATCATAACATAATAGAACATTCGTTCATAATAGAAGGAAATAGATAAACACATGAATTTCTGGAATAATCTCTTTATTAATACTTCAGTTTTGCTTAGAGACTCAAGACCTCCATGTGCACTCAGTTTCAGGGATCCACGCACTTAGCTGCAGACTCTACTCTAGGCCTCAACCATGGGATGGTCTATACAAGCTAGCACAACTTACATAAAACAAGGGTAAAACCCTTTATGACACTTTACTATGTACACGCTCTGCGATCACAACTTGCAGAGACTTTACACTTTTTACATTAAAACTTGGGATTTTTCCCTAAAACTTGGGCTTTTTCCCCAAAATTGACCCTAAGGGACCTGGTCTCAACATCTGGATGACCCAAATTGATTCCAACTAGATCGATGGCTCCCAAGACATTTCACCCCCCCTGCCCTGCCCCCCCGCCATGTTTCCTTTATCGGCAAGGGGGGAGGATCCAAAAACGTGGTTTCCCTGCCTCGCCGCTATGTGTCCCTCTCATATTATTTTGGACCCTCCCCCCTCAATTATGACTTACCGCTCATGGCCCGCTTCGAAAAGCACTCATCCTCACACTCTCTCCCGCCAATGGCCCTAACACCCAAGGACTAAAATCTCGGTTGTAACCCCTGGTCAAGTGAAGATAATTACATATAGGAGCTAAATCATAAGGGGCCAAGGGAGATCGAAGCTTGTCCATTTTGTAATGTTTTTAAGTGCAAAGGGTCAACAATGAGAACCCCTAATTTAGTATTAAGGCAATATTACTAGACATTTCCTCGTCCCGATAAAATTGTAGAAAGCTTTAAAGGTGGATGGGTGGACAACTGAGGTATTGAATGAAGGCATGGGGCAGTGGCACATCGATATGGGCTAATATTGTAGAAGCCCCTGCAACAAGAAACCAAGGACTATATGGGGCACAAAAATGGATTCGACTACTTCAATGCATGTCTGGTGTGATTAAATGAAAGGATGGGAGGCTCAGGAAGACGTAACGTCTCAACGTGGAGCTCCACTTAGTTGTAAATGTAAAGGACTACTCAGACAAAATCTATTTCTACTATGTAATAGAAAAACACAGCGAGAGCAATCCCAGCTCTATAGAATGAGAAATTTAGGCAGTTAAGGCGAAAGTGACAGGAACCTACCGAGCAACAGGAGAAGCACATCATGGCAGAGAGATGGCCAGATCAAGGGCGATCATAGGAACAATAGAGGGATACTCCCTCGATCGTCTTTCAATTTTATTTATTTCTGATTATTATTTGTTTCTGTTTATTTCCAAGAAGGGAATCAAATCTCGACGGTAATCGTTTGGGTCAACAGAGCTCTCGCACGCTGAGATAGCTAGAGCTCTGGCTGAGATATTTTTGTAACTATATTCCAAGCTCCCCCTCTTCTTATAAATAGGGGGAAGAAACAATTAATAGAGGTCCTACAATTTCGTACCCACAGGGGTTTGAATTATGAGATGCCATTCTTGGTTCTAAATTGCACATTCATGGGGGGACTTGGTGGATACACTGCTGAATGTAATGGATGGGTTATTTGGACCCTCCAAACATTAATGAAACTATCCTGGTGATTCCAAGAAGATCAATGTGTAGTATGTTTCCTCTTTGAAAATCTCATTTCATTTGTGTTTTCTTTACTCTGAAATGGTGTAATGAAGTGACTGGTTTCTCTCTGATTCATGGATTTATATAGGTTGCTAAATAATAAAATAGTCCCTGCATTTCAGACATAGTTACTTCTATTAGTCTGTAACCTACAATACCTATAAAAAACCAATTTACCATGTTTTTTGATTAACTTGCGGTACCTATGCGAGCCCACATTGACTCATGCTATTTGGCGATAATGGTACCCATGCTATATCTGGTATGAAACCTTAATAAGCACTTCGTTGTTTCTACCATTTCACCTCCTCCCTTTTCCACATTTCTATTAGAACATTGTTACTTAGGATTCTGTGTTGTTTACAACCCTATGTATCAAATTCCATCCTTCTTCTGGAACATTTCTATTTAGGATTATGTCCAGTTTACAACCTTATGCATCTATTTCCCTCCTTCCTCTCCTCCTCTCCATCTTTACTGCAACTTCAGGATTAATTTGTCTCATTGTTCTATGTTAGTGATGAGAATAATACATTTCTCTTTGAGGTCACTCTGATCTACCCCTGCATTTGGCTACATGTATTGGCTCGAGTCTACCTTAATGAAATCCTATTGAACCAAGCCCAGTTTAATCTCTTTTAATTACATGATAATTGGAGTACTACAGAAACCCCATCATAGATAATCTTCCATGCACTACTTTATTTAAGATGTCCTAGGCATTGGTCTACAATCAACCCAGAGGCTGCCTCTAGGAAGCTTTCTATATGCCTTGAAGCACTCGTGTTGTAGGTGTTGTTAAAAGTGACAACATCTTTTTGGCGCCGCTGTCGGGGAAAAAATTAGAATATTTTTCCCTGGATATGACAAATTTTTACATTTCTTATGTTAGATGAGCAAGGGAAGTGTGGGTTGAATATCTCTCACCTTGGTGACTCCACTGTTTCAATTTTATTGTAAACATCCTGGCGAATCCAATGTTCATTTCTCTATTTGATCATCCTCGCTTTCAAGCAGCCTCATATTCACTATGATGCTAGAAGAGCCAAAAAAATTTCCTACCTTTGAAATTGAAATCACTCATCTAGAAAGGCTTTCGAAATGGCGATTCTTGAATTCTTGGCCAACAAATTTTCCTCATTGGATTTTTCTTCTATTTTTGGTTATCCCAATCATGTCCCTTAGTTTCATGAATGGTAAACGTATTTTCCTAGATCCAGTGGAAGCACATATAGAAGGCCTAACCAGTGCCTCAAAGAATTTCATGAATGGATGGAACAACAGGGTATTTTTCTTGAAGATGTACAAATGGAATCGTTCATGAATTATTTAGATGAGGATGCTAGAGTTTGGTACAAAACAATACCTTGTGGCAACATATCTTCCTTAAAACGTTTTCATATAGCATTCAATCACTATTACAAAGGACTATATCTACCGAATGTGTTGTTTGAATATTTCTACATACATTTTAATGTTGAGAATACTCCCTAGGTTTATGACCATGCTGAAGATGTTTGTGGAACTCCACTCCAAGAAAAAATCTACTCGCATCAAGAAGCATCACCTAACAAGTAAGAAAGAGAAGAATGAAACACCATCGAGCTGAAAATAAACCCTCAGAGGTCTGATTTAGCCAAATTTGATGTTTCTCCTTCCTATGATGAATACAACTCTAGTGGAGAGTCAAGTGATGCAAAACCACAGTGATCCTAGTTATGGGAAGTTGCACAAGAAGAGGAGGCCCACTAGGAGGTCAACAAAGAGGCTCCAGTCCACGATGCACATCCTTCACCTGGAGAACATGATCAAGAATTTCCTATGATTTATGATTCATATTATTCATAGGAGGATGAGACAGCTGCAAAGGTTCAAAGGGAGTTGTTTATCAGCAAGTGGGGAGCAAGCTTCCAGCAACAAATTTTTCAAGAAGAGCCCGAAGTTGAAGGGCCAAGAAGTGTCTGTGATTACTTATTGCAGAAAGGTCCCTACTGGCAATTCTTAGTAGGTCATCCAGTCCATGACTGTTATAGTTTAGAAACTAAAGATTCCATTACATATTCCCAAGAGGTTTGGCCCATTGACAAATGGGTAGCTAAATATCAGCGGAAAGTTTTTGTTGAAAAATCTAAGGCCAAGGAGCTAAAGAGTGTTTGTGGCTTCCCTGACCAAGAAGACATTGGTCAACACACTGTTTGTGAAAAAGAGGCAACTGTAAACTTTCTTTGTCAGTTCTATGACCCTGTAGCTGACTACATGATGACATTCTTAAGTCGGCATTAGAGGTTATTTTTGGAGTATGCATCAAGTCCTTTGTTTGAAGATTTTTCATGGTGCATCCTTATTTTAATTTTAAAATTTCAGCAGCATGAAGGCATTAGGTCCAGCACCCAAATGCTAGCCTGGTTGCATTGGATGGTTGAACTCACTTACATTAACTGAGCCCTGTATTTAAGTAGGAATTTACATAAATATGCTCACTATCTAAGCATTTACTTTACAGTTGTTAGAATTTTTATTTCTGCATTTCAATTTCATGAGGAATGTACTCCCAACAAATGAAGTCCCATGGAGAATTTTTGGTTGTATAAATTCATTATATGTCTGACTCCATTCCCAATGTTGAAGTATATTGGTCTACAAGTTCTCAGCACTTTGCTAGCAAGGTACTATCCCCAGTTGGAGCCAATGTTGCCACTTACTGCTAAACATGTTTTCAATTGTGAAAAGTGTGAGAAAGAGAAGTGAATTTTGAAGCCATTTCCCAAGCCACAAAATATCTCAAAGCTTAATTGGAACCTCTCCATTGAATAGTTCTTAGAATACTGTTTCCAATGCTAGGTGGAAGTCCAAAAATAGACTTCTAGATTAGAAGTTAGAGCAGAGTGAAGATACCCTTTGAAAGCCAAAAAACATAGAAAAAGGACCAACGGTTAGGCTCATTGCAATTGCAATTAGAGTCTTGAGAAAGGAACAATAGGGGAAAGGAACTAGAAACTTGTAATCAACGATCACTGATATCGGTGATCGCAAACATTAGAGGTCCCAGGCTCATCGCAAATCACAATTGAAGATTAGAGGTCCCAATAATCAAGACATATCGACGGGGTAGGACAACGATCGCCAATATTGCACTCCAGGATCACATTGCAAATCACAATTGGTGATCGATGATTTCAAGGTTTAGGCTTATCGGTGATCGATAGGTCTAGAGCATCGCACCTCGTCAAATTGATGTGTAGGGGTTATAGCTCCAAAACATTTTGACATCGCAATGTTGCAATATGATAGTGTAAAGCATCGAGTGGGCCAAAAGAGGATTAACAAAGAAAATTAGTGAAAAACTAACGGTAGGTAGACCCTTTTCTCTCTCCTCTAGGGGGTCATGTGGTAGAGCAGGATTGATCGCGATAAAGACACATGGCGGCTAACGTTAGTATGATGTGGCAGTAGAGAGGACACGTGGCACACAAATTTGGCGTTTTTAAGGGTCCTATGGGGGCATATCCATATGAAATGTGTCACCACTCAGGAAGTGCCACGTGGCACTAGTGATGTCACCAATCCCACATATCGATAATTGCACAAAGAAAAGGTTCCTCCTCCACTAAAGTCCCTCTCAGCTTGCGATTTCAATATGAGGGAACTCTCTCAGATGTGATATTTTATACAATAGAGTTAAAGGGCTTTCAAGTCCATCCCTTTCCAAAGGCCGCATATTAATTAAACACCCCTCATCTCTGGATGATCCAAATTGACTCCACCTAGATCGAAGGCTCCCAGGCCTTTTCAATCCCCCCCACCATGTTTCCATTTATCAGCATGGTGGGTGGGTGCCAAAAAGTGGTTTCCCTGCCGAGTCCCTCCACTACATGTCCTCTCATACTATTTTTCTTGTCCCTCATCACTTAACACTTACCGCTCATGCCCCCCTTAAAAAACCACTCATCCTCACACTCTTTCCCACTAATGATCCTAACACACAAGGACTAAAATCTCGGTCATAGCCCACGGTCAAATGAATATAATTACAGATAGGGGCTAAATCATAAAGGGCTAAGGGAGGTCGAAGCTCGCTTTTTTTGTAATGTTTTGAAGTGCAAAGGGAAAACAATGAGAACCCCCTATTTAGTGTTAAGGAAATATTACTGGGCATATCCTCATCCCAATAACATTGTATAGAGGTTTAAAGGTGGATATGTCGGAAGCTAAGGCATTGAATGAAGGCATGGGGCAGTGGCACATCGATATGGGCTAATCCTATAGAAGCCCATGCAACAAGACACCAAGGACTACATGGGCCATAGAAATGGATTCAACTACTTCATTTCACATATGCTATGATTAATTGATAGTATGGGAGGTTCAGGAAGACTTAACGCCTCGGTGTGGAGCTCCACTCAGTCATAAATGTAAAGGGTTTCCCAGAGAAACTCTGCTTCTACTCTGTAATAGAAAAACGTAGTCAAACCATTCCCAACTTTGGAGTATGAGAAATTCAGGTAGTTAACGCGAAAGTGACATGAACCTTTCGAGTAGTAGGAGAAACCCATCATGGTAGAGACATGGTTGGATCAAGGGTGATCATGGGAACAACATAGGGATACTTCCTCCATCATCTTTCAATTTTCTTTATTTCCGATTATTCTATAATTTCTGTTTATTTCCAAGAAGGGAATCAAATCCTGATGGTAATCATTTTGGCCAGCAGAGCTCTCACACGCCAAGATAACTAGAGCTCTGGTTGAGGTATTTTTGTAATTGTATTCCAAGCTCCCCCTCTTATTATAAATATGTGGAAGAACCACTTAATAAAGGTTCTAGAATTTCGCACCCGTGGGGTTTTGAATTTTGAGATGTAATTCTTGGTTCTAAATTGCATGTTCATGGGGGGACTTGGTGGATACGCTGCCAAATGTAATGGAGTTGTTATTGGACCCTCCAAATATTAATGAAACTATCTCAGTGACTCCAAGTAGATCAATGTGCAGTATGTTTCCTCTTTGTAAATCTCATTTCATTTGTGTTTCCTTTTCTCTGAAATGGTGTAATGAAGCAATCAGTTTCTCTTTGATTCATGGATTTATATAGGTTTCTAGTAAGCAAACAGTCCTTGTGTTTAAGACATAGTTACTTATGTTAGTCTGTAACCTATAGTACATGTACAACACAAATCTACTATGTTATTTGATTAACTTGCAGTAGCTATGTGAGCTTAGATTGACTCATGATGTTTGGTGATAATGGTACCCATGTTATATCTAGTATGAAACCTCAATAAGAACTCTGTTGTTTCTACCATTCCACCTCCTCCCTCTTCCACATTTATATTGGAACATTGTTTCTTAGGATTCCATGTTGTTTACAGCCCTATGTATTGAATTCCATCCTTCTGCTAGAACATTGTTGCTTAGGATTTTGTTCGTTTTACAGCCCTCTGCATCCATTTCCTTCCTTCCTCTCCTCCTATCAATATTTACTACAAGTTTAGTATTAAGTTGTCCGATTGTTGTGTGTCGGCCACTAGAACAAGACATTTCTCTTTGAGGTCACCCCGATCTACCCCCTACATTTGGATACATGTATTCGATTGAGTCTACCTTAATGAAGGTGTTGGCTTAGTGGGTCTTGGCCCAAGTTCAGAGTTAGTTGCCCTAAAAAAATCCCTACACTACTGGCTATTTCGACATCAATCCATGGAGCATGGACTAAAGTCTCATTCAAAGTAGTATGGGGGGATGCTAGAACTAGGTTTTCGTACCCAAAGATCAATGTGATGTCGTTTCATGCCCTAATTCCGCTTTCGCACAGATCGATAAGCCCTTATGAATTATCAAGGAAATCCCTTTAATCATCCTCTAGACCTCCGCGAAGGTCTATGACTGTGTTTCAGGGACCCTGAATAGGTGAGTCAACTATTTATGTCTATCAAAGATTACTCTTAACTCGATAATTACTTAGAACGACTTAAGCATTCGATAACTTCAACATAAAACAAGATAGTCTTCGCGTAAACAGTTAACATTAATTGCATTCATATAACAATATAAATCAAGCAAAGTCACACATCAATACAATAATATTTCATAAACCCATCATTAATCACAGCATAAAGCGCATTCATTCATAATAGAAGTAAATAGATGAAACACAAGAATTTATGCAATAATCTTCTTTATTGATAATCAGTTTAGCTTATAGACTCAAGACCTCCCTACGCACTCAGTTGCAGGGGTCCACGCACTCAACCAACCTCTATTCTAGGCCTCTGCGCATAGAGCTGCAGAGCCTTTCTTCCTACTCTACTGCGCTAACTCTTTAGACTTCTCCCATAAACAAACTGCATCACATGCTTTCCTTAGACATCCTAGGACAAAGCTATTTATACAATCCCATGGTCTGCGGACCATGGGTAGATCCTCAAAAAGCTAAATTAACTTACATAAAGAAGGTTAAAACCCTTTATGACTCTTTAACTATCTACACACTCCACGCCCACAATTTGAGGAGACTTTATATTTTATACAACAAAACTTGGGGATTTTTCCCAAAAACTGACCCAGGGGACCCCATCCCAATAGGCCCCCAAAAAAACGATCGCGACTCACCCTTGAGTCACTCCGCTGGTGCGGAGATTTTACTGCCAAGATCCCCCAGCTCTACTTATGCAACTACTACCTCAGTCACGCTCTATGTGGTTTCCTACTTGATCTGTTCCACCAGCTGCTTTGTGGCTAGTCTTGGGTTGTCCTGCTTGATTTTCTATTGTGTACTCTGCAAGCTAACCAATTTCTTTGGAATACAGGCAGAGACAACGTAAGCCTCATCAAACCAAGGTCCCAATCTAGCCTTAAGAACAACCTCTTTCTTCTGCGCTGCTTTCATCTGTGTAAGCAGCTGCTTCACCTTCTTCAACTTGGAAAGGTGTTGTGCTGTAGCAATGGTGCACGTCGTCACCCTCACTTCATTATATTGCTGCTAGAGCTTGCAAACTTCTGTATTCAAGACTTGTAGGGTGGGATCCTCCTACAGGGCCGTGAATACCTCCATAGCCTGCTCAAATAGCATGGTGCATGCCACCACTGTGACATCCACTGTCACGACTCCATACTTCACAACAATTGCAAGTTGTTCCCTTATCTCTAGCAGGGTTGAAGGCTATGACTTCAACTCTAGTTTAGTTATTTTCATGTTTAGCTCTAACTGAACTCTAGCCACTTCTTCCTTGGCTTCGTGCACACACGCAACAAGATTTTGGATCTTTGCCTCCAATGGCTCTTCCTCTAGGATATGCAACTCTGGCACTGTTTTGCAAGCTTCTACCACTGCGGCCATGAGCTGGGCGCTCTGCATGGCCTCTGACTTCTCAATGAACATCTATTCATTGTTCACTCTATATTCACTTATTAGGCTTAGTGTGCACTACTCTGGAGCTCTAAACTCTGTTGTCACACCTGCACGCAGCGTGTGAAGGTACTCATTAGGGAGCTTGGCTAGGTTGAGGCTGATGTTCTTCAAAGAACTTATAATGAAATTGTCGTCGACTACCTCCACGCTCAAGGATCGATTTGGTAGCGTGACTTCCAGGAGATCCAATGATCGAACCATCTCTGCTACCTGAGTTGTCCCCGTGCCAAGCTCATTGATGCAATGCTAATCTGCCCTACGTCTACCTAGATCCTACTTATCTGAATCTGTAGCTCAGGCAGATCCTTCTGGATTGTACTTAGTTCCTACAGGTGCTACTATTCGAAATTTTGGGATAGTTATGCCATGGTATCATGCACCTTTTCGTCGATTTTGTCCAAGTCACCATCAGTCATAGTGATCATATCCAACAATGGATTTGTCGCTTTTGAATTTTTCCCTGACCCTTCCTTTCCTTGTTCCTTGTACCTTTTGATCTAGAAGGGAGTGCTCTACTCCTCTTGACTACTAACACCCTGCTCTGACTACTCTTCCTCTTCTATTTGTGGTGAACGTGACTTACCACTCCACTCAGAGTTGCGCTCTTCCTATTTGGCCTGCTGCTTCACATTGCACTTTGTTTCCACTCGGGCCTTCTCCTTGACCTCTTTTCTATGCTTCTCACCTAACTCCTTGGCCTTCTGCTTGGCCGCTTCCTTCTTTTTCTTCCTGCATCCAGATTGGATGGAGAATGCCAATTTATCAGCCAACGCTTAATCATTTCCTGGATGATGTCGTCCATGGCCAAGTACGACAGGTCAAACCATTTTTGTTGTGGATCCATCCATGCCTTCATATATATGTGGTGGAAATCTGATTTGAACTTTGCATACTCTGAGAGCTCTTGAAACACCGTCAGAGACAACCACAACTTTTGGTTGATGGCCATGTGCAGACTGATCTCCATCAAAACCTAGAATGCTTTGGGCTCTGTGATCCACGTAGCATCTTTTGTGGCCCAGAGGGATGGAAACTGTGCAACCTCATTTAAACCCTTGTCCATGGAGGAAACTGATTGTCCTCTAGCAGATCCCACGTGACTAATATGATGGAGAGTAATAACCATCCATAGTGGAATGTTTTACTCTCATGCTGTGCCTCTCGATAGTTTGCGAGGAAATAGCTACAAAGGTAGCATGCCCAATTGAACTGCACATCCTCCATGCACTGTGCAACCAAAGAAATCACTAGCGCCGAAACCTCTTCCACTTGGAATTTTCTCATAACTTTTCCAGCTAAGATCTGTGTCAATATTTTCACCACAGGGTTAGTGGTAGAGGTGATCGAGCACTTGCATGGCTTCTTCATGAGCTTGAACATTTCCTTCATCTTCTTTGCGATGTCGCCCTAGCTCATCATTTCGCCAAGCTCCTTGGTCGAATTCAACCCTGAGTGCGGCAACAACATGATCTGATGGATCGACATATTAGTGATAGGGATCAACGCGCTCAGCCACAAGCATCCATCATGCATGAGGGTCAACAACTGTTTGATCACTATGAGGTTGATGTTGGAACGGTGGTAGTGGGGTATGCGTAACAGGTTCAACAACCCCGAATGATTCACTCTGTGAATCCACTCCACAGGCTCTACCGTGGTGATACTTGATTCCTTGTAAAAGACCCTCTTCATGTAGTTTTCTGTTTCCAAGAGGGGGAACCTCTCGTGGTCTACCAAATCCCAGTCCTCTAGCTTTAAATGTGGAACCCGCACCAAGTGCGGACCTTCGAATGTAACGTTGTCTAGTAGCAGGGGTGTGTGGATCAAGAACTTCGCTATGTCTGGATCTTTGGTGATTTTTTCTTTTCCCTTGTGTAGATGGATATAATCTAGAAACTTGGATACAGGATCCTACTCTTCGGTGTCTATGTCCTCCACGCCCTCTTTGGCCTCCAAATCGACCACTTTCCCCTTATCCTTTGCATTCAGTTTTTCTTTTTTCTGGGCTTGGGTAGTAGCATGCTTCCTCGATGACTAGCGTACCAGCATGGGCTTCTTCTGCTTGTCTTTCTTGGGTTTGGGGACTTCCCACACTATTGTAGGTTTCAACCTAAGTGACCTTGACATTGTAGGCACAACATCTGGAGCCTTCATGTTGATTACATCTAGAGAAGCTCCCTCAGAGGTGAAAACTCCTCTAGTACTAGCAATCTCTCCTAGTCTAGACATCACGGTGAGAATAAACTGTTGGATATCATCGGGTAACTTATCAAATACACAACGAGTGACCAAATCAGCGAAAACCTGAGGATTCATAAACAATCGGTAGCTCAACACATAAATTGTAAGCATGCATAGTGTTTTTTGTTGGATGACCACATGTAATTTAGAGGTGAATTCAAATTAAAATTTGACCATTCCCCCGAAAATCCGTCCATGAATGCTAATTTGGCAGCATATTTCCAAAGATTTCACTCTTCAATTCAGCCTTAAATGTTGTCCCCCCGCTCCTCTTAACCGTTTCCTTACTGTCAAATCATGAACAATGACTGTAATGGTTACTTTCTGGCTATGTTGCATAGTCTCTCCTCCTATAGAGCAACTCCCTTCGTGCTTCTTCTGGTACTGTGACATCATCCTATTTCGCGCAGCCCCCCTGTAACATAGACCTACAACCTGCGCATTGTAGTTTATAGTCGTACGCCTGCTTGTAGCTGCCTGGAGCACTAAGACTGTGCTTCCATCATGTAGTCATTGGGCTAGATCCCTTGTATATGGCTTCAATCAACATCCATTTACCTTGTCCGGAAATGGATCTCCATTCAACCTCGCGAGCTGAACTACTCCACCATCTGTAATCTCTTTGATAACATATGGTCCGAGCCAATGCATCTGAAATTTCCCTGGAAATTTATCAAACTTATTGTCATATAATAAAACCAAATCATTTACCTTGAAGGTGCACAATTTGATGTGTCAATTGTGCCAAGATTTTTTGCATTCATTCTAAACCTGCTGATGGAATCCATCCAAAAACATATCTTCCTCAAGCTCCATTAACTGTGCGAGCCATTCTTCTAAGGCTCCATAGTCTGCCATTCCTGTGAAAGTGCTATGCATAGACTAGGCATGATGTACTCAGTAGGCATGATAGCTTCCACATCATAGACCAACCTAAAAGGTGTCTGACCAGTAAGATTTTTACAAGTAGTTATGTAAGCCCATAACGCTGTTGGTATGCACACATCCCAATAATTTCGTTGCGGGTCACAAACCTTCATCAATGCATTCTCTAATATCTTATTAAAATCCTTGATCATTCCATTAGCCTTAGGATGATATGGCGTACTCTTTTGGTGATAAACCTGGAACTCTTCTGTCAGTGCGTTGATTGTTTCATTGAGAAAATGCGTACTGCGATCACTCATTAGTAACTTTGGGAAACCAAACCGTCCACACATATTCAAATATAAATTTTGCTACTATTGCCCTTATACAGTCCTTCACAGGTTGTGCCTCCACCCATCTAGTCAAATATTCAATCGCAGTGATGGTATACCGTGCACCCGTCTTCTTACCTAGAGGCTAAATTGGTCCTACAAAATCGATTGCCCATTTCGCAAATGATTGCAATGACACCTATGGACTCAGAGTTAGCTCATCCCTCCCCGATGACCTGCCTATCCTCTAACACGTGTCAGGCGATATAAATGCAATATTTACACCAACATTTAATTTGTCAATCCAAGTAAGTAAACTTAGAGGTGTAGCACATATATGCCCGAATATGACCTCAGGGATCTATTAAACAAAAAACAAGCTCTTGCAAGAAATTCAAAAGGAGCATCATTAAGGAAAAATAAACAAGACTCTTCAAAGCAAAATAAACTCACTCCAATAATCTACTTCTGGCTCCTCTTCTCAGTTGAGTTGACCCTACAAGAAGTCTTCCTCAGTTGTTCAGGGGACAAGGGAATATAGGCCCCATTCAAAAGAAAGCAGTTTAGGAAATAAAGAATGCAAAACCTCTTAAATATTATTTTTATGTTGCAAGCAGAAACTAGAAATCACACGACAACTTCATTCCAACTAATCTAAGGAAAGAATCAAGATAACAATTCCCTGCTTATCTTAAAGATAATTCAGTACTTTAGTTGCAAGAGAAATATGCATAAGAACAAATATATAATTTGTGTTGTTTACCCTGATCTTATTAAATACTTCCTTATAATATATGCAACATTTAATTATAATGGAGAATTCTATGAGTGTTTTGTCAACAAGATTCACAATCTTTCCTTATGCTAATTCGAGCATCTGCTTGCAAAAGTGCGGGAATAAATGTTTTTCTCCAAAACTGTAGGAATCCGTCTCATATAATATTCAAACGTAATCATGAATACATGTTTTCCTTAGCAATTATATCACCATTTTTTCTTGGAAATACACTTTGTTATGCAGCAATTGGATCAAGGTAAATCTTTGTAATAATAAAGAAGAGACACAGTTAAAAAATTCACCATTTACTTTAGTTCAACCATTATGAAAATACATCTAAAAGCATTGATATTAAACTTAAATAACTAGAGCAGCAAAATAAATATTGTGGAATGAAATTGAAAATTAAATGACTGAAAAAGAAAAGGAGCTATGGAATGAAATTGTGAAATTATCTAATATCACACCCACACCAAGCAATTAAAATGCAGCAAAAGAAAGTTAAGAGGTTTGGGGCAACAGATTAGCTGGTGGACCCAATTATCCAGCTCATTGCCCTTGTAACGATTAAGTCACAATCTTTAGAACAGTATGGAGAAACAAAATTACTTAGAAGTGATTTCCAAATAAACTCATTTTAGAGTAGAAACTAAAATTCAAAATTTAATGCCAAAGAAATTCATTTAACAAGTCTTGTTACAAATTCATAAAACAACGTTGTGATGGTTCTAATGGTTCCCTTGATGGATCATCTCACTAGTGCACAGTTAGTCCCTTCCTGCACAACAAGATTGATTCCCTCCTCCCGCAAACAAATATGATTTACATAATATAATTTGTCATATCCAAAAAATCCAGCCTTCACACCTATGCGACTCCTTCCTTTTATAATGTTCTTTCATGATAATTTTGGCTCTATTCCTTAGAAAACAACATGGAGATTGAATCCCAAGTGCTATTCATCAATATAATATCAATACAACCATTTACCCATTGAAGGAATGAGGATCTGGCATGAATTTCCCAAATCTGGTTGTTTTCTAAAATTCTGGAAAAATCGGTTTTTTTAACAAAATGCCTCTAAAGAACTCTGCGTATCTCCTTAACCATTACAAATTTCGGAAAATTGTTTGGAGGCAATATAGCTTGTTATATTTGAAACAATAACCTATATCATATTTTTTTGGTTTAGATCCATTGCCTTGAAAATCGTGCCCAAAAATGATTATTTGAAATCTGAGATGCTAAAATTCTGCAAAAACAATCTATTTTTAGAAAACTGCCTGAAAGACCATTATGTAACTTCTAAACCATTACTAATTTTAGAGATAAGTTTGAGTATTTGTCAATTTTCTATACTCGGTCCAAAACCCATGTTCTATAATTTCTCTATTCACCTTCACCTGCATGGAAATCAAGGCGAAAGTTGGCATTCTGGAAACTGTTGTGAACTTAGCGCTGAGGCATGAATTATTTCCTAAACATAAATTCGTATGACCTGGGTGTATCTTAGCTTATGTGGAAGTGTTCAAACAATATTTTGGACAAAAACCTCTTTCATATTTCCCTATAGGTGTGTCAATGTATGAAAGCCCTAAGTTAGTGTAGGCATGTTGGTGCAAGCACAACTAGTATAAGAACTGCTACTATAGGAATGTTAGCACCTGCCACAAAAGAGCTTGACATTAGTGACATTTTCACATTAATTTAACAAAACAAGAAGAGTTCATAGATCAACAACTGTCAGCTCTAAATGCCTTTAGATAATAACTTAATAATGTGCAAAACGAATAATTATGATTATAGACACTTAGTACAGGCATAAAATTATTCAGTTAAAAGATGAAAATTTGGACAAAATGGAGGCTAAACACTCCCCCACACTGACCTTGTTTCATGTCCTCATGCAAGCAAAACCATAGGATTATAAAATCATGGAATAAGGTAAGGGGAATGTTTAAAGATCATACTATGCTTCCTGATAAAAGTGTCAGCAAAAATCTCCACAATATTAAGATATCATGGTATGTCATCATTTTTAAAGCATTCATTAAGTTTGCAACATCACTATTACAATGCCAACTAAAACCATGTTACATCCATAATGGAAGTATTGAGTGCAAGAATGATAAAATTACAACAAGATCAAGTATAGGAAAGCAATGCTTTGTACCATACATCATGGAAAAATAATACTTCACCTTTATGATAGACATCACACACCTATTGTCCTGTTTCAATTGAATTCCTTACTTGTCATAGATTTCAGAGCTCTTATGTATGTCCAGTGTCTTATTAATACTTATGATAGAAAAATCAAATCTTTGTTGAAAAGGTGCAATTTCAAGAAATTACCATAAGATTCCTGCACCTAATACAACAATCATGTATCTAGGTCATGTAGTGCTTATTTAGAGGTAGTCACAATCAACACACATTGTTTTCCATCAAAATCTAGTGAGTAATCATCACTGAGAAATTCATCACTCTAAATACCATAAAAAAAATTAAGTGAGTTATGATACCAGAAAAGGGAGATAAAAATAGAACAACATGATGCCTTCCTTGACCAATCAGCAAATTGAACACTCTAAATTTGTTGTCATGCAGATGCGAAATTAAATTTATCCTTAATCCAGTACAAAGAATTACCCCCACTAAGGGTACCACATCATTAAAGATTCCTAATTTTTTAAATATAGAACTCAAAGCATCATGCTCAAACCATCTTAAAACCATTATCCAAGAAATAAAATGACGAGTTTTAGGGAAATATAAAGATATCCAAGTAAACTCATATACTCTTGGTCATTTGATTCATGGGAAACATCTGGTGCATCATGCAAATCCTCTAATTTTCTTTGTTCATCCTCTAAAGTGCAGGCTGGATCAAGTTGGTGTTCTTCATTCTCTGCTTCTGATGGCTTCTCCTCATCAAGCATGATCTCTCCTTAGGAAGATCTTTTGGTTCTTCATGATTCTCTTCTTCCAGAGGAGTAGATCGATTTCTAATTGATGCCAATATGTGTTCTTTCTATGAAGCAGAGACCCAGGTTCTATGAGAGTTTGAGATAGTTCTTTGAATAGCATCACAGTAAAAGGCATTTTCCTACTAGCTGGGAAGTCTTGTCAGTACCTAAATTGAGAGCAGGGGCTTCTTTTAGCACCTAAAAAAATCAAAAGATCAATTGTAGTAAAAATAACAAACCAAGATTGTAAACTAAGGAAATCACACTTGCGGAAATTAAATAACCTATATTGCAGAAAAAAAGTAACACACTTTGCAGTAAAGGAAATCACTCATTTGCAGAAAGGAAAACCTGGCTTGTGAGCTATCTGAGAATGTTGTCCAGTATGCTTCAGCAAGCAAGGGGAATCTCGTTAATCTCTAAATTCAATTGCAAAGGAAAGGGAAAAGAATGACAAACCATTGAGGCCTTATCCTACAACGCCTCCCCGACAACAGTGCCAAAATGTAGGGCAGTATAAATGCAAGATTTACACCAACATTTAATTTGTCAATCCATGTAAGTGAACTTAGAGGGTAGCACAATATATGCTAGAATGCAACCTCAGGAATCTATTAAATAAAAACCAAGCTCTTGCAAGAAATTCAAAAGGAGCATCATTCAGGAAAAATAAACAAGACTCTTCAAAGAAAAGTGAACACACTCTGGGAATCTACTTCTGTCTCCTCTTCTGCGTTGACTTGACTCCTGCAATAAGTCTTCTTTAGTTGTCTAGGAGACAGGGGAATGTAGGCCCCACTCAAAAGAAAGAGATTCAATAAATAAATAATGAAAAACCTCTTAAAAATTACCTCTATGTTGCAAGCATGAAACTAGAAATCACACAACTTCGTTTCAACTAATCTAAGGAAAGAATCAAGATAATAATGCACTACTTCCCTTAAGGACAATTCAGTACTTTCATTGTAAGATAAATATGCAAGAAGAACCAATATATAATTCATGTTTTTTACCTTGATATTATTAAATACTTCCTTATAATATATGCATCATTTAATTATAATGAATAATGTTGTGAGCGTTTTGTCAACAAGATTCACAATCTTTCCTTATGCTAATTCGAGCATCTGCTTGCAAAAGTGCAGGAATAAATGTTTTTCTCAAAAAATGCAGGAATATGTCTCATATAATATTCAAAGACAATCATGAATACATGTTAATTTAAGTTAACTAGAATTCTTTCTCAGCAATTATTTCACCATTGTATCCTGGAAATAGACTTTGTTATGCAACAATGAGATCAGGGCAAATCTTTTTAATAATAAATAGGAGACGTAGTTAAAACATTCACCATTTACTTTAGTTCAACCATTATGAAAATATATCCAAAAGAATTGATATTAAACTTAAATAACCAGAGCAGCAAAATAAATCTTGTGGAATGAAAATGAAAGTTAAATGACTGAAAAAGAAATGGAGCTATGGAATGAAATTGTGAAATTATCTAAGATCAAACTCACACAAAGCAACTAAAATGCTGCAAAAGAAATTTAAGGGGTTTGGGGAAACGGACTGGCTGGTGGGCCCAACCATCCATCTCATTGCCCTTGCAGCGATTAAGTCACAATATTCAGAACAGTGTGGAGAAACAAAATTACTCAGAAGTGGTTGCCAAATAAACTCATTTCAATGAAGAAACCAAAATTCAAAATTTAATGCCAAAGAAATTCATTTAAGAAGTCTTGTTACAAATTCATAAAACAATGTTGCACTAGTTCTAGCGATCCCCTCGAGGGATTGTCCCACTAGTGTGCAACACCTCCCTTCCTGCATAGCAATATCGATTTCCTCCTCAAGTAAACAAATATGATTTACATAATACAATCTGCCATATCTAAAAAAGCTAGCCTTCACACCTACGTGACTCCTTCCTTTTATAATTTTCTTTCATGATAATTTTGGCTCTATTCCTTCGCAAACAACAAGGGGATTGAATCCCAAGTGATATTCATCAATAGAATATTAGTACAACCATTTACCCATTGAGGAATGAAGATCTGACACGAATTTCCCAAATCTGGCCGTTTTCTACAACTCTAGAAAAATCATTTTTTTTAACAAAATTCCCGCAAAGAACTTTGTGTATCTCCTTAACGATTATGAATTTTGGAAAATTGTTCTGGATGAAATATAGCTTGTTATATTTGCAACAATAACCTCTCTCACAATTTTATGGTTACGATCTATTGCCTTGGAAATCATGCATGAAAATGATTGTTTGAAATCTGAGATGCTAAAATTATGCAAAAACAGTCTATTTTTAGACAACTTCCTCAACTATCATTATGTGACTTTTATACAATTACGAATTTATAAATAATTTTGAGGCTTTGTCAATTTGCTATATTGGTACCAGAACCCATGTTCCATAATTTCTCTATTCACCTTCATCTGCACAGAAATCGAGGTAGAAGTTGGCATTCTGGAAACTGTTGCGAATATAGGGTTGAGGCATTAGTTATTGCTTAAACATAAATTCGTATGACCTGGGTGTATCTTATCTTATGTGGAAGTGTTCAAACAATATTTTGAACAAAAACCTCTTTCATATTTCCCTAGAGATGTGTGAATGTATGAAAGCCCCAAATTAATGTAGGCATGTTGGTGCGGGCACACCTGGTATAGGAACTACTATTATAGGAATGTTAGCACCTACCAAAAAGGAGATTGACATTAATGACATTTTCACATTAAATTAACAAAACAAGAAGAGTTCATAGATAAAAAATTGTCAGCTCTAAATGCTTCTAGATAATAACTTAATAATGTGCAAAACAAAATAGAATGATTATAGACACTTAGTATAGGCATAAAATTTTTCAGTTACATCATGCAAATATGGACAAAAAGGAGGCCCAAAAACATGCTTCACATGCCCTCTAATATGCTTTAGAGTCTTTAGCAATGTCAACCACCACAACCTAGTGTGTAAAATCTTCTGCGCTATTGATTTTCCTGCATAATGCCCTCCCACAACTCCTCCATGAGCTTCAGCGAGGATACTGTTCTATTCAAAATCAGGCACAAAATATCTAAGTATCTCGTCTGATCCCATTTTATACAAATTCCCTACAATTGCAGAGAAAGTTGTCCCGCGCACCACTAATTCCTTCTTCTGCTGACTGGTGTATCCTTTTGGAGTTGTCCCCGTAATCAGAATGTGGATAATATCCGCAAAGTTATTATCCGCTATGCGCACAGTGAAGAGGTTGTGCATCAGGCAACACTTCCTCCAAATTAATAGGTTTTTATCCCATTTTAA
Source organism: Pinus taeda (assembly GCA_000404065.3). NCBI lineage: Eukaryota > Viridiplantae > Streptophyta > Pinopsida > Pinales > Pinaceae > Pinus > Pinus taeda. Next base: position 66,403 of record APFE031118016.1, read on the forward strand.
TGCGCGACAGATGGTCTGGTCCCACATTTAGTCTTTCGGGCTTCACAATTACTCCAAAATCATTTTCTTGAAACAACAGCAACCACCTACATATTCCCCCCCCCCCCCCCCCCATCAAAGGCTTATTGACTAGATACTTCAATGCAGAATGGTCTGTGTACATCTTGAGATGTCTGTCTACCAGGTAATGTCTAAATTTCTGGAGCACATACACCATAGCCAATCCTTCGTGCTGTGTCATCAAATAATTATATTCTCGTTTTGTCAGCACTACTCCTAGCATAATACATGAAACATCCACATGCACATGAAAGCATCCACATTCACATGAAGAATCCACATGCACATGAAGCATCCACATGCACATGAAATTTCTTCTTCCAATGCAGGAAGACTAGGATCGATGCAGTGACCATTTTCTCCTTTAACATATCTAGGTTGTGCTAACATTATTCATCCCAATAGAATGTAATGTCCTTCTTCAGTAGCTTTTCCATAGGCATGGTAATCTGAGGATAACTTTTGATGAACTTTTGATAATACCTAGTGTGGTCCAGTGTTGTGTGGAACTATTTAACACTTCTTGGTGCCTGCAAATTAATTATGACAATGATATTAGCAGGGTCCACCATTAATCCTTTTTTTCACATCACACGACCCAGCAAGATTTTGAAAGGGACGTAGAACAAGAATTTCTTCAGGTTTAGTGCAATTTGATACTTTCAGCATGTATCCAACGTCAAGTGCAAACTAGCTACATGGTGCATTACAAGCCCAAACATTGTCCAATCATTGAAATATACTTCCAAGAATTTGTGAAAGAATTCCTTGAATGCTATGATGACTACGTACGAGAATATCACCGATGCATTCTTAAGACCAAAAGGCATCACTATATACTTGAAACATCCCCATTCTATTATGAAGGTGGTCTTACTTTTGTCTTCTGGCACGATCTTAATCTGATGGTACCCTGAGAACCCATCAGTGAAGGAATATGCTTCCTATCCTCCCACATTGTCTAGTACTTCATTAGTAAACGGAGTTGGAAAAGGATCATGAACGCAAGCATCATTAATCTTCCTGAGATCTACAAAAATCCTTATTTCATCCCTCTACTTCTTTTCTTGAACTGGCATTAGACTCACCCAATCAGATTGCTCCACGGTTCAATAATACATGTTGCAAGCATCTTGTAAAACTCCTAGTGGACCTTTTCCTTGTATTTGGGATTAATGCAATATGGCCTTTGCTTAACGGGCTTCGCATCCAGTTTCAAAGTAATCTTCATTAACCCCAAATCTCCTATGATACCCTTCAGGTCTCAAAATTTGGTAGGGAATAAGCCCTGATATTCATGGAGAAACTCAGTGACTTCATTTACTATAGAATCATCCTAGTAATCTCAGATCTTTGCAAATTTCGGCTTCGCCTTTGTGCCAATGTTCACTTGTCTAGTCTTCAATGGTGCAGTGATATTTGGATTCTCTATCTGTGGTTCTTCAACTTGGCGGTGAACTTCTACCTCTGGAATGTTAACATTCCTTGGATCCTCTTGATCTCCTTTAGGAGTCACATTATAGCATTCCAACGCATGTTGCAACTGGGTGCTCCAATCTGGTTGAATAAATTCTAAAGGATGCTGTGGCATTATGAAGATTATTGCCTTAACCTCCTATAGGGCTTGCAATGCTTTCGAACCCATCCTAAGAGCTGAATGTCATAAAAAATCCTTCTCTTAAGATATCCCACTCTACAGTACCATGGCATAGCTCTGCTTCCAGGTACCAATTCATAAGAATGATGTCCAAAGTGTGACAAAGAATATGAACCCACTCTAGCTACGACTTCATTCCATAAACCTTAGTCCATTTTGCAAAATGATTGCGCAGATCATTTCGTCCATCATATTTCTCAGTTAACCTAACTTTCGGATGACCAAACTGTAATCTCATCATTCTTTTGTACTCATGTCATTCATTAAAACTTTCTTTATGCGTACCCCACCACCATGTAGGCATAGCGCGCAGTGCCAAATCCAGTGCTTGGAAGTGATGCTTATCAGGTACTTCCCTTTATAATGCATCCAAAAATTTATCTACATCAGTCAAACCATCATAATAAGGTAAATTTCTTACCTCTGATGACACACAGTGCAACGATTTAGTCATCATATTACAGTGCAATGTAGATACTTCATGCAATATATTCTGCCAACGCTCCAATTCTTCGTCTAAATATGAGGTACAGGAGCTTTCATAGTCCCATACAATTCATCCATCAACTATTAGATTAACCCAATATTTATCTCACTCTGTCATCTTATAGATCTAATCCAAATCATCGTCGTTTTCCTCATAATCGCGGACCGGTTCAGTATAGCGCGGTCCTTCTATGAGGTCCAATGGAACTACAATGCGAAGTGATTTTATTTGAAATGACATAGTCTACTTCTTCAAATTAATTACTTCGTTCATGTCAATAGCCCAATCAATTCCCAGGAGTGTGGGGTATGGATTGTTGTCATCAATAATCTCTATTACTTCGAAATTGGCAAATGCGCTTGCAGATTCTATATCTACGATCACTTCATGAAATCTCCCCATAGGGATAATATTTTGTTGATTTTCCATCATTAATTGAATTGGAGACCACTGCAGTGTAGGTCTCCCCATTCTTTCCCATGTGTTTAGGTAAAACGTTTGCATCCAACCCCAGATCCAAAATAACTTGGTCCATCTCATACTCTCCTATTTGCGCAGTAAGCATCATCTCATGCCCTGTTCTTGTCTTTTGTTTTCCTATCTCTCTGACTACGCGGTGTCCTTCAGGACCACCTTCCTTACTAGGAGACTTATTTATCAGTTCTTGAAGCCCTTTTACAGCCTTGTTGTCATGCAAAAACATCATACAAGTATCCAAGAAAGTGGTAAGCATGGAGGGGTCAACATCTTCAGATGGCTTATCTTGACTTCCTGAGGTAGAGGCCTCAATGAAGATTTTCTTTTCTTCCATTAACATTTCCTTCGCACAATCCAGATCAAACCCAACCTCCTATTCTGGAGCCTTGTGAACCCACTCACTTTCTTCAGGCTACTTTCCTTTATTATCACCAGTCATCATTCTGCTTTGCAACACAATATTCACATTGGGATCCTCATCATTCGTAAATTCTAGGTAGGTTGTTGAGTTTGTGCCTTCTTCTCCTTCATCTTAGATATTAGTATAGGTAATTCTTCTGCCATGTTGTCAAACTAAGTACAGTACCGACATGATGGGCATGTCTGGCTCGTACATTCCCGCACATAGTGTCCCGGCACTCCGCAATTATAGTAAATAACTTCACCTCGACCTCTACCAGTTCCTCCTCCTCCTCAGCCTCATCCGTGCCCCTGATTTTCTATTTGCATTCGATACGTGGGCATTCTTTCCATCATCAATTCATCGCTACAGTAGTTATGCTCATCGTGGCCCACCAATTTACAGAAATTGCAGAATAATCGTTGTGGCATTTGTACAAATTTTTGTAGCAGGTGACAATTGTCCATTACATGTTTTCTAGACACCTAATAGATAGCACACCATAGCACGGGCCCTATACTTGTTCTTGCGGTAGCCTCTTGCCTCAAGGGCATTGGCCCTCCCCCTGTAATATAATTCATGAACATAGGGCAGTGATCTTTATTATGTCCTTGGCTTTTACATTTTAGGCACCAAACTTCTTTGTGCACCTCCGGCTGAACAGCTTCTTCCTTCTTCAAGCTCTGCAACTCCAAGAAAAGGTTATTCAACTCTGCATGAATCTGCTAAACCCCCAAAGCGGCGTCCTAGATAGGTGTCTCATGTAATCTTATCGCGATCTCCAGTGCTTTCGCCTGAGTCCCTATCTTTTGCTGTGATAAAGCAACCCTTAGGTGGGGCAAGAGAGAGGCTACAAACCATTCATGATACTGACTATTTGTGAGATTCATGTTAGCCTTGCAGATTTGACACTTTAGTCTCTGATCCATCTCCTAGGGTGTTTCGCCAGGCCTCATCATGATTTCCTTGAATCCAACAATAGATTGCGATTCAAACTTGGGCCTACCGAATTCCTTATTCAGAGAAGTCTGAGTGTCCACTAACGATGCCAATGGGTTATCAGTGCAATACTTAATGTACCATGTCAACACGTGGTACTGTACAGAAGTAACTAAATGTGCATTCTTTATATGATCATTTGTAATATTCTTTGCCATCCATACAACCTTCACAATGAACTAAAACTGGTCCGGGTCCTCACTTCCCAAGCCCTTGAAAATGGGCAGCTTCATGGTATTTGACATATTGAATGGTGGTGGAGGTGGTGGTGGTGTGGGTGAACGTGTATGTTGTGGAGGTGAAGGTGGAGGTGGTGTGGGTAGATGAGGTATTCATGGCAAACCCTGCTTTATCAACTATACAGTGCTTCGCGGTGAGGCTTGTACTTCTCCCTCATCATCACTCGAAGGAGTTTCTATCAATGGGCTATATTCAAGACTTTCTCTCTCTGAATTTTTGAAGAATCGCCCACTTAACGTAGATCCAAACATCAAGGCAGTGGCATAACCCACTTAACACACAAAAGCATTTTAATCCAAGTATTCAAAGATTTCAAATACTTACCTCGCGGTCCTTTGAAGAAGCATCGATTTCCTTCACCATAGCTCATTGAGGTATTGACCACAAACTTTGTCACAAATACTCCTATGAATTGATAAGCCAGTGATAAAAAACATGGATGATCTTATCTTCAGAAGCTTCTAATCTCCACACTAGCTCTAGGTTCCACACTATTTGACCATCAAGCCTCCACCTTCCTTGGCCGTCTCCCAATTTAGAGATCCACTCGTATATTTTGATCAGGAAGGTGTAGAAGAAAATTTCATGTATTTTTGTGTATAAATACATGTCCAACCACTATTCTTTTGTCAGGCATGGATTTTTGTTCTCTTGCGCCGTGAATTCGTGAATATTTCTATCCAACCACTTCTCAGTTTCTTTCTTTGTCGGATTCCAGTGATGTGACATAACACATCTCTTTATGCAGATCTTGTTCTTGATAGTGGAACCATTTGTTGGCTTAGTGGGTTCTGACCCAGGTTCAGAGTTAGTTGTGCCAAACAAATCCCTACACTACTGGCCCTTTCAGCATTAATCCGCAGAGCGTAAACTGAAGTCTCACCCAAAGCAGTATGGGGGGATGCTGGAACCAAGTTTCTGCACCCAAAGATGAACATGATGTCATTTTATACCCTAAATCTGCCTTCACACAGATGTATAATCCCTTATGTCTTATTGATGGAACTCCCTTTAATCAGCCTTTAGACCTTTGCGAAAGTCTATGAGTGTTTTTTGCAGACCCTGAATAGGTGAGTCAACTATTTACAGGTGTCAAAATTACTCTTAACCTGGTAATTACTTAGAATGGCTTAAACATTCGATAGCTTCAACATACAACAAGCTAATCTTCACGTAAATGGTTAACATTAATTTCATTCATATAACAATATAAGTCAAGCAAAGTCGCACATCAATACAATATTATTTCATAAACCCATCATTCAACATAAAGCACATTCAATCATAACATAAGTAAATAGATGAAACACAGGAATTTCTGCAATAATATTCTTTATTGATAATTAGTTCATCTTAAAGATTCAAGACCTCCTCGCACACTCAGCTAGAGGGGTCTGCGCACTCAATTGTAGACTCTGCTTTAGGCCTCTATGCACACAACCGCAGATCCTTTCTTCCTACTCTTTTGCGCTAACTCTCTAGACTTGTCCCATAGACAAACTTAATCACTTTCTCTCCTTAGACATCCTAAGACACACCTATTTATACAATCCCATGGTCCGTGGACCATGGGTAGATGCTCAAAAAGCCGATTTAACTTACATAAAGAAGGGTAAAACCCCTTTTGACTCTTTAACTATATACGCACTTCGCAACCATAATTTGTGGATACTTTATATTTTATACATAAAAAATTGGGCCTTTTGCACTAGAACTGACCTAGGGGACCCCATCCCAATAGAAAGCCTATTGAACCAAGCCCCCTTTATTCTCTTTTAATTACGTGACAATTTGAGTGTTTTAGAAACCCCCTCACAGATAATATTCCATGCACTCCTCTATTGAATATGTCCTAGGCACCAGTTTACAATCAACCTATAGGGTCTCTCTAGGAAGCTTTCTATGTCCCCTGAAGAACTTGTGCTGCAAGTGTTGTTAAAAGAGACAACACTAGCCATAGGTAACTAAGTTTGTCACCTTGTATACTGTGATACACTGAACACAACATTCAGGGAGATTGGTTGTCGTATGTTATGTCCTTGGTTTGCCAAGGTGTATATTGCAGTTCACGGTTTCTTGGTAATCCTTTATGCATAGATTACCCACTTTTTGATTTATTTATGTTTTTGTTAATAAAATTTATTATCCAACTTGGAAGAACAAAATACCCCACCTTTTCATTTGCATAGAATGAAATATAATCCTCCTCTTCTACCAGAGGCTACTCCTCGCCATCATTAGAAGCATAAGAATATGCAAACTACCAAATCAGAAATTTTGGGAACTACTTCTGGACCTTCGCGTGATAATGATCTACTAGAGTCATCTATCCCTATGAATTTCGAGCTTGAGATTACATCTACTCTTGACGGTGAAACTGACACAATTGAAACATAAGTCCCTAAAACTTCATTTCCTGAGGTCATTGAACCTGACCTTCCTTATTCAAGGACTTTATTTACTGAGGTCGTTGAACATGAGGAGCCTCAACCATCTTTACCTGTTGCTTTAGGACCTTCCTCCTCTCTTCCTTTGTCTCAGACATAACCTATATATCTTGGACCCAATGGTGGACCTCTTCCACATGGAATTGCAAGTATTGAAGAGATACCACATGAAGATCCTTGTCCCTCTACTCTTGTTCATTGGGAAGGACTCCATTTTTATCAAATTCATCCTTTTCCTTCTCTTCCAACTTCGACGTAAACTCCTTTAACCGGTTCTTCGGACTTACCCATGGATCTTTTGCGGCAATCTTCATTAGGATTATTAACCATGACTGGAACTGATCTGACCTCTCAGCCCATGTATGCTACTATGGTTGAGATATCGAATGTTTCTTCCTTATCTATGTTTGCAGCATCACCAGAAAATCATCTTTATGGTGGCTCGTCTGTCCCACCTAGTTATCAATCTTTATATGGTACCTTTTCTGGTGCATCTTCCAGTCCTTGGACCTCTCCCATGTCATATAATTCGGGAATAACATATGGTACTTCTCTTATGAGTGTATTACACAAAAAATTGTCACCATGACTTTCTACAACTTGTATGAGTCCATCAACACTCATACATACCTCCTTTGCAACTCTTAAACCTCAGCTCTTCATGTCAAGCCTTCAAAATGGGAGAAAGACCTTAAAAATATCTCAAATCCTGGTTTCGTACTTCTCCTAGAATTGCCTATGGTGCCACACGTAATGGTCATGTTTCCTACGAACTTGACTGCTCTGTATATTGAGTAATGGGTGCGAACCCCTGTAAAAGTTAAAAAGGCGTGAGTTCATTCTTAAAAACTCATCTTGGGTCACTTCTAGACACTTCTAGAAGGAATATTACGCTGGCAAGTCTGCTCCACCTTGGTTCATCCATTCCATAACTAAGGGAGCTGACTCCTGATATGAGGTGCTTATCCCATTGAAGGAGGAACTTATCCCTTCAATGGTGGACCTGCAACTTCCTCCATTTGCACTATAAATTCATGCATTGGACTGGTTGTCGAAGAGGTTAAAAGCTGAAGATTCTTGAGGGTAAATGTTACTGAAAACTAGGCTTCCCTTTTGATCTTGTGAGAGAAGAGATCACATACCTTTCATGTCATTTGGGAAGTGAGTGAGGCTTGTCAAAGTAGAGGAGACTCCTGCTGGACCCTGGAAAGAACTTGTGCAACATCAAGGAAAAGGTTGTAAGGTTATTTTATTCATAAAGTTAATACAATCAAGTTTTTTTTCCTCAATGAACTGTCTCTAATGGTTTATTTTATGAGCTCCTTGATCTTCATAAAGAACATGTTTTGTTATACGCAGGTATTCTTTGATGTGTTCTTGTTTGTGTATGCAAGTTATTAAACAAGAATTGCTTGAAGATGTTGGGATAAAACTGCCTCAAACAAGTGTTGGACCAAGGTAGGGTCTGTTACACCTCTTAGTATTCATTAATGAATTGAAACATGTTTAGAGAAAAGTAGATTTGCTTGTGCTCTTTGTTGCTAGATATCAATAGATACTAGGGAGATCGGTCTTGTCCGCAAGAACGATTTATCTGGCCAACAAATTGGCGACTCCACTGGGGACTGGTTTGGTTTGGATTTTGATTTGTCTTTGCTTTGACTTGAGAAACTTAATTTTTTGTTTCTGATTTTTCCTTGATTTGTGTGAGTTTGGGTACTTGATAGATCCTGGTTGGATTTTTTTTTTGAAAAATTGGAAGAGGACCGCATCCTCTGAGTCAGTTACAGTGCGAACCTATCTGCACTGTTACAGTGTAACACAGAGTGGCACTGCACCTGGTTCTACTAGCTGCCTGTGAATCCCTGTCAAAAATTTGAAAAACCTAAGATCCATCTACCCAATTAGGTTTAGTTTTTTTCCATAGCTGTTAGCATATGCCCAGACCTGCACTTGTCTTGACAAAAGTTCCTTGTGAGTTAGTTTTCATTGGCATTCTTGTTTAGAGTGATTTTCTAAGAAGTTTTGTCTGATTGGATTGGTTTTTTCTTTGTCTTTGTAGTAGCTCAGAGATTCGAAGCCTTAGAGCCTTAGATCACCCTGGTCTCTCTGGTCTTCTTGCTGAGTTTGACTAGCTTATGAAATCTATCCATGAAGAGACCTATATCCCATTTGTCTCTTTTGCAAAACTTTGATTGAACTTGATTAAAAGTTTTGAATTTCATTTTTTCTATTAAAATATAATTGGATGTTTTTGATTAGTTTGTTGAGCTGAACAAATTGATCCTTAGTTAGCTTAAACACTAAGTTGAACATCCTCAAAAAGATTTCAAGTTTCTTTTCAATCCATTTTCATTTAGATCTCAAGATTAGATCATAGTTTTGAGTTTTTCGTAGAAATTATACAAGCTTGTTGAAAACTTGTTTTCAATAGTTTTTAGAGTTTTTCTAGAAATCTTAAAAGCTCTCTTAAGGGAATTGCTTATTTTTGTAGTTGTTGATTGTTGAAAAGCAAAGGGATTTTCTGTGAGTGTCATTAAGAGTCTCATTTTAAAGTTCTTTGGAAAAGACAAAAAGTTTCCTTTCAGTTGTATGTTAAGAGAAAGATTTTATTTGCAAAGCATTGCATTTTCGACTCTTCCTTAGCTAGAAATTCATTGAAACGGAAAAGGAATTGCTATCATCTTAGGTGCATTTTTAGTGTTTTGGAGTCGAGTCTTCATACCATAAAGTTTCATCTCTGCACCCATTGACTTAAGGAACAAACAATAAAATTAATGCTTAATTAAAATCAATCTAGCAATCGTTTTATTGTCTAGGGCTCTTTTCACCAACATAGCTTAGGCTAGTATCTTGGAGTAGGGAGTAATCAATTTTCCAAGGTAGTTTAAACAAACAAGTAGTCGATCTTGCGGTAGGAAGAAAATCCAATTGTTACATCTATGCTCTGGGAAATCTCCTCTTAAAGGAGAAGCATGAGATCATATCCGAACCAGTGTGGGAATCAATCCTTCCTGATTGGGAACGATAGAAGATATTTACGTATTAAAAACAGTAAACCTTGGCTTAACCCTTGTCGAGGAGCCTTGGATCACTTGTTAGTAAACCTTGGATTATGTCAAGGAGACTTCAAGGGGATTGAGCTCGTTACTCTACCCTTGCGTGCGTATCGGATCGTAGAATGTTCCCCTAGGTATATTTGTTTCCATTGGTGACCTTAGTGACCATAACCTTTAGGATTCTTTCCTAGGTGATGGTGGAGGGAAGATCCCATTGTACCTGGAGCAGACGTCGACTAGACTCACTTGGACTCTCTGGGGGGTTATCTTCACTCGAGACAGTTATAGTGGAGAAACTTGTGCCAGTGTGTTTCATTAAGCAGGTTGTTGGGGTAACTGTTCCAACTGCCATTTCTGTATTGAATTCTGCGACGTTGGATTTCATCACCAACTATTGTTTTCAATCTGGAAAGATACTGTTTGTGTGTGGTTTGATCTCCTAGATTTGTTAGGCATGTGCTTCAAATTGTTTGGTTCTTTAGCGAATTTAGGTCTTTTTCTTAAGATTTTTATTTGTTTTCATGTGAAGTAATTAAATTAATCATGGCTGAATTACTGAGACAATCCCATCGACTATGGGGGTAGCCTCCCGAATTTACACCAAGTCAACTCGAAGGGCTACGAGCCCTTGCCACACCTAGTGAAAGTAGGGTTGGGTCACCGGAGGCCAGAGAGTCTTCGTTGATTGTACATCCTGATTATCTAGTGCAATCAATAGAACATATTTCCGAACTGATTTCATTTTTTGAGGTTAATGGTAGTATTACTCCTACTAGCTCATTAGCCGAAGAACCTGCAATCTCTGAACCTGAAACTGAAATTGCTGCTACTCCATCTTCAGGATTTGCTTCTCCTGTTTCTAGGTGGTCCTAGTTCACCCCGAGTAGAAAATATTGTTACCGAGAATCTTCCTTTGGGACTCATTTCCATTGAAGAAATTATAAGTTCAAGTCCGAACGAAGGTATAAGCATCCCTGAAAATCAACCGACTATTGAACTTAGGGAGCGTGAATCTATTTTCTACAGTCCCATTAGAGGTGATGCTTGGTATATTTCGTTGACCAAATTTCTTAGAAAATCCAGGTCTCGCGTCTTCACCACCTCGATTTCCTTTCCATCCAACACCCAGAGGTTATTATCCTCCCTTGAATATGTCGAGACAATCATCCTTGTTTAAACAGATGCCAGAAACTTTCTTAAATGGTGGTCCTTTTGTTCCTCCTGGGTATCAGTCTGTATCTGGTATGTTTTCAGGAGCTTCTCCTTGACCCATTGATTATGCCGTATCTCTTGGTCATAACGGAACTAAACCGTTAAGTGTCAAAGAGATTCTTATGATGTCTGGTACTACTCCTAATCTGCAACCTCAAGGTAGTTCAATACCGTCTGGGGGGCAGCCGCAAGGTACTCCAATACCACCTGGGGGGCAACCCCAAGGCAATCCATTACCGCCTGGGGGGCAACCTCAAGGACAATATGTTCCTACGGGACAATATTTTCTTGAAGGTGAACCCCAGTACCAATATGTACCTCAAAGTCAACCCCAGTATCAATATACACCTCAAGGTCAATACCAGCCTCAAGGTCAGTACTAACCCTAAGGTCAGTACCAACCGCAAGGTCAGTACCAACCTCAAGGTCAGTACCAACCTCAGGGTCAATATCAACCTCAAGGTTTTCAAACACCTTCAGGTCAATCATTTGTTCAAGGACCCTAAAATGTACCATATAATTATCAATCTTACACTCAACCTGGTTTTTGTCCTCAATACGTTCAACCTGTTATGGGGCCATACCCTAGAATGAACGTGGTGTCGGATCAATAGGATCCGCAACCTAGTGTGCAGTTGTCATCTCAATCTGGACAGTCTTTTGTTTCTGGTTCACCCCAGCAACCTGTCCAGCCTAATACTCAAACTGCTACACCTGGGGAAGCTCAACATTCTGGGCCTAGTTCACCTCAAACTCCATCCCAAACGTCTACTACAACTGTTGCGGCTTCTGTTCAATCCACTCCACCCATTTCTAGAGTATCAGCGACTCCAGTTTCTACTGCTCCTATATCAACTCCTCATGCCTCTTTACCCCAGTTTGGACCTACAATCCAGACTTCGGTTTCCATGCATGTAGGACAACCTAGGCGTAGTACGGTTGTCACAAGTCCACCACAATTTACTTATCAACCGTACCAGGGGAAATACCAATCTGGTCCCGTTGTGCAAAACCCAGCTTATCAGTATCAACCATACCCTAGGTATACGTATCAACAACCTCAACAACCCCAGTATGGTCCAGTTAATCCTGGTTTTCCAGGAGGATATAATATCCCAAATGCGAATCCGATACCAAGCTATCCTAGATATCCTCCGCCTGGGGCTAGTCTTATGACCCCAAGTTTTCGGGATTCGAACCATCAGTTACCATTTACAGCAACTTTGGATTTTCCTAACTTGTCATGCCTTACAAACAATCCCATCAATTATCTTTTGTTTTGGCCACCAATGCCGAATAAGTTGCCCAGTGATATACCAAAGTTTGAGGGGAAGCTAGGAGAAGATCTGTCTAATCATGTGATGACTTACCATCTCTGGTGTGCATCGAATTCCATTATAGATGATTCCATTAGTCTTTGTCTTTTTCAATGCACTTTGATTGGCCTTGTAGCCAAGTGGTACATTGAGTTGCCACGAGGCTCTTTTTCTAATTTTAGTCAGTTAGCCACTTCCTTCCTTACTCATCTTTAGTTTCTAGTCTGATATGACAATGGCACAGAATTATTAACTTCGTTAAAGCAGTCGGCGTCCACATATATTTCAGATCATATTCAAGAGTGGCGACATCGATGCCGTTTAGTGAAAGTTTTTATCCCATACCAAATTTTGGCAGAATGGTTTGTAAAATCATTATTACCCAAAATAACTAAAGATGTAGCTAAGGCAGGAGTAGTTACAAAAGAGCAAGTAATTGCTCAAGCTCAGTACCTTGACTTAGTTTATACGCATTCAAGTACGTTACATGAGAAAATTCCTGACCTTCCGAAACTAAATCAAATAGTTGCACCTCTCTCAAGGTCTCATGCCACTAATGGTATGATTGGTACTGTTAATACCAAAAGTAAGAAGAAATCATCCAAGAATTCTTCTCCTATTATAACTTTACCAGATTTCCCTAAGGGAGAGCCTTCACCTGAAATTGCTGCTGATGTTCATGTTGTAGAATCATCCACGACCAAATCAAAATCTACCGACAAGAAGAAAGATAAGAAGAAGAACAAGAAGAACTCAAAGGAGAAATCTGATAAACCTGAATCTACTGATGAGAAATGAAAACCTCAATATCCTTGTCTCATCTACGATGAGGAGCACTTTACAAGGGATTGTCTCCATCGTGTCGAGGTTGAGAAAATCGTTAAAGGTTCACAAACACCTGTTGTTTTGAAGGATCCTTTTCCAAATCAAGATAGTAAAATGACAGGTTCTTCCTTTAGTGCCTCGGAAGAGCCCTTAATGATGATGTCACATGTAAGGATTGCGACACGATCGCAAGATTACGGGAGTAGAAGTCCTTTTGGTGGTAAGGAAGCCGAATCTTCTCATTCCAATCCATCAACCTTAGCTCCGTCTCATTTCGATCCACTACAGATCGAGAAACCAAATCCCGACTTAGTAATAAAACCACCTGCTAAGGGTATACTTTGAAAGTCAGCCTTCAATCCACATGCGAGAGCTGCTCAGAACTATAACATTGTTGAAGGTTTAGTTGTTTCACCTTCAGCAATGTCGACTTTGGAAGTGCTGCAATCATGTCCAGCACAGCGTAAAATGCTATTGTCGACTATAGGAGTTGTTGATCTTTAGGACTAAAACCTCATAGTCTTCGATTTATAAAATAGTACACCTCGTCTTCCTCATCAAATGGATTTCTAGATTCCAGTGTTAGTAAAAAACAGACCTTGTTTTAGGGATGTGATTGATGAGGGAGCTTCCATGTGTATTATGTCGATACAGTGTTGGAAAACCCTTGGTTCTCCTACACTTAATCAATCCCCGACGATGCTAAAGGCCTTTGATGGCCAAGGGTTTCATCCTTATGGCATTTTATAGGAGTTACCTATAGGGGTTGAAGGAAAAACCATTAATCTAGATGTGGAGGTGGTTGACGCCCCTCTAGATTACAACCTTCTTTTGGGTCGTAGCTTGTCTTACGCCATGATTGTTGTTGTTTCATCGGTCTTTTGGCTTATTAAGTTCCCACATAATGGAAACATCATAAAAATAGATCATTTAACTTATTTGTCTTCTAACCCATCCTTTGCTGAGAGTATTCAACATGTTGGAAAAACCGTTATCCCTTATAAGGATGTTGGAGTAGGATTAGTTAAAGATTCGGGTTTACTCATAACTTTTTCATTTTCTCCTCCCAACGTACAGTCTCCTTTCACAACCATTCATATGATTTCATCATAATCCATTGTTCTTGATGATCCTTGGATCATTCCTTTTGATTCTGAGGTGGACTCTCTTAGCGATGCCATGCCTTTAAGTCCCTTTGAAGTTGCTTATCAGGCAGTACAGTCGTTTTCCGACTCAAATTCAACCAAACTTGATCTAGTGAGTGAGATCAATGGGAAATCACTTTCAATCTCAACCTCGGAGTCAACAACCTTTTCAGAAACCATTCACACTGATGAACAAATTTGGGAACTGTTATCTATTGATGGATTACCATGGGAAGATCTTCATCATCGGTCTTCGTTTTTACCTGAGATTGATCATTTTGCAAATGATTTTTCATCCATTTTTACCACTGAATATGTTAAAGAACCATAGAATCCATTGAAACATTCTGATTCTTAACAACATTTAGCGAATATTTCTCGCACGGTTCCTATCGACATTCTAGTCAAACCTAGGATTGTTGAAAACATTCACATAGGTGCTTCTTGTACAGACACTGAAGTCAACACATATAACGCCCTATTTCAAGAATTCCATGACGTGTTTGCCTGGTCCTATGAGGAAATTCTAGGAATTGATCCTTCAATCGTTGTTCATGAGATCAAAACCTACCCGGATGCTAAACCCGTCCGGCAATGGTTGCATCAAATACACCCACGAAACGTTGTTGCCATCAAAACTGAAGTTGAGAAATTACTTAAAGCAGGTTTCATTTATCCAATTCCTTTAATGGATTGGGTATCAAATATTGTTCCAGTTAATAAAAAAAAGGGACAATAAGAATATGCATCGACTATAGGGATATTAATCGTGCTTGTCCCAAGGAAAATTATCCCACACCCTTTATCGATCAAATTATTGATGATTGTGCCGGTAGTGAAATTTTCTCCTTTATGGATGACTTTTCTGGTTACAATCAAATTAACATTCTACCTGCAGATCAACCAAAAATGGCATTCATCTATCCATGGGGGACATTTGCTTATTGCAAGTTACCTTTTGGACTCAAGAATGGCAGGGAAACTTTTCAAAGGGCCATGTCTTATGAATTTCATGACATCAAGCACATTATGCAGCCCTATCTTGATGATTTTCCAGCTCATTCATTACGAAGAGCTGACCATCTCACTCACTTACGAGCCATTTTCATGAGATGTAGGCATTATCGGATTAGGCTGAATCCGCACAAGTGTATTTTTTGTATCGAAACGGGTCAGTTACTTGGATTTGTTGTATCGAAAGCTGGAATTTGCGTCGAACCTTCAAAGGTCGAAGCCATCATCAAATTACCACCTCCTTCGACTCTTCGCCTACTCCAGAGTTTGCAAGGGAAAGCAAACTTTTTATGTCATTTCATTCCTAACTACGCCGAGATTACAAAAGGTTTTACCCGATTGTTGAAACAAAACACTCCATTCTTTTGGGATGAGATAGCAAACAAATCTTTTGATGCACTAAAACATGCGTTGACCCATGCGCGATTATTACATCCTCCCAACTACAACCAAGATTATTTCTTGTACCTCGCCGCTTCCCATTCCACTATTGGGATGGTTTTAGTTCAACAGGATGAATTCTAAAGTGAACATGTGATATATTATCTTAGTCGGACCCTAACTCCCATTGAGTTAAAATATTCACACATGGAGAAACTGGCCTTAGCTGCAGTCCAAGATGTTCAGCGTTTTCATCATTACATTCTGTTACGCAAAACCACTATCTTTTCTGACTGTAACCCTATGCAATACATTTTGATTAAACAATTGCTAGGGGGCAAGTATTCCAAATGGATTGTTATCCTATAGGAATTTGAGAAGGCCAAGTCAAAGAAGTCTTTGGTTTTTGTGGAATTAATGTGTGACTTCCCTCGTGCCGATACCAAACATGTGGCAGAAGAATCCATTGTGGATGAATCCTTGTTCCTTATCAGCACCGCTGATCCATGGTATGGAGATATCATTGTCTATCTCCAAACCCAATCTTTTCGGCTTGATACTTCACGATCTCAACTCCGAAAAATACGATTCCAATCCCAACCTTACAATATTATTGGTGATACACTTTATCGTCGTGGGGTGGATCTTGTTTTCCGTCGTTGCCTTACTCATGATGAGGCTGAGAAGGTTCTTAATGACTACCACTCTGGAGCATGTGGCGATCATATGTCTGGGTATGCCATAACCCAAAAGATTTTGCGCGCTGGATAATTTTTTCCGTCCTTATTCAAATATTGTATTATTGTTGTCCAGAAATGCTACAATTGTCAAATTTTTTATCGTAAGATGCGCTCCTCCTACTCCTCTCCACCCTATCATTACCATTAGTCCATTTTCAAAATGGGGTATCGATTTTATTACATGTAACCCTCACTCGGTTGGGGGGCATGTGTATATCATCCTTGCGGTAGATTATTTTACCATGTGGGCCGAGGCGATGCCTACATTTTCGGCAGATGGAAAAACTACTGCGATTTTCTTTTTCAATCATATAATTGCTAGGTTTGGTGTTCCCCAAGCAATTATCACTGACCATGGGAGTCATTTTCGAAACATCATGATGACCGAACTTATAGATTAGCTTGGCCTGCATCACAATAGTTCCACTCCATATTACCCATAAGCAAATGGTCTGGTTGAAGCAGTCAAAAAAGTTCTAGTCACCATGATCCGACAAATCATTGGGATTCATCGGTCGAATTGGCACAACATGTTATTTTCAGCACTTTGGGCGTACTGAACCTCAGTCAAAACATCAACAGGTTTTACTCCCTTTCAACTGGTTTACAGTTTAGAGGCAGTATTGCCCATTGAATGCGAAATGCCGTCATTACAAATTGCCATGCAATTGTTACCATCCACTTCCGAAGAGGAAAAACGATTATTATACTTAGCTTAATTAGATGAGAATCGACGCAATGCTGCATTAGCTGTTGAAACTCATGCCAAACGGATCAAAGCTCAGTGTGATCAGAATGTTACACCCCACAATTTTTTGGAAGGAGACCTAATTTTACTTTACAATCAAGCAAACAATAAGCTAGGGGCTACCATATTTGTACCCATGTGGCATGGTCCGTATATTGTCAAGCGGAAGCTGGCAAAAGGGGCCTATGAGCTAGAAGATTTTGACGGTGTCTCTTTAGGTAAACCTAGGAATGGGCTTTATCTAAAGCGATATTATGCTTAAATGATTAGCGTGGAGATTTCATTAGATTAGTTTTTTCTATGTTGGTATGTTCGTAGATTAAAGATGCATGCTTTACTTTAGAGAGTATTTTTCATTATTAGTCCTGCTAATCTTGATTTTACTCATGATATTACAGATGTCGACTCCTCTCCAAAAATACATCGGTTTCACCGATGGCCCTTGTCGTAGTACGTGGAACATCTCTTACGCAGCCTGGGTTATCTATTCACCCTCTAACGAGTTAGTATATATGCACGTGGTAAGCCTCGGTCAAACAACGAACAACATTGCAGAATATAGTGCAGTGATTGAATTATTATTTGAATCCATTTCGTTTGGAATTCGAAGTTTGATTGTTAATTTCGATTCGGAACTTGTTTTATTACAGCTTAATCGAGTTTATGCCATTAGAAATCCAGTATTATTACGATTATTTTTGAGAGTCCATCTCTTGAAACGAGAATTTGATTACATAGAATATCAACACATTCCAAGATATTTAAATACGTTAGCAGATGCAATTGCTTCTCGAATGTTAAATAGACATTTGCATTAAATCAAACAGTAAATTTAAAAACATCTCATAAACATGTTTTGCAAGATAACCATAGTAATAGCATAGCATAAGAGTGTGTAAAAATATACATCGTCCTCGATCATAGTTTGAAAAACATCTTATGATCGGCAAAAATAATAGTATCAAAAGTCCAAAAATGGGTCTACAAAGCAATCATCCTATCACTGGGGATGATCCCGATAAGACACCACTGCTTGGGCCACCCTACAAAGGAACTTCCTAAAAGGTCCTGGGACCCCAATCACATAGCGCTGAAGCCGAAGAGGAATGTCATCTATGACGGTCTCCGGAATATCTGCGGTTAAGCGCTCTAGATGGCTCTCCAACTCAACCAAGGTCTCTACTGTTTGGTCCTATGGGGCCGGTGCTGCGGCAGCTGGTTGTCTCCAATCATAGGGCTGGTGAGCGGCTGGTCACTATGGACCCAAATCTGCATTGAAAAATTTTACTATTAGTTTTGGGGCAATTGTTAAAAATACAAAAACATACATAAAATTAAAATGTTGAAAAACAATTTTTACCTCTATCATCCCATTGCTCTCCTAGTGGAACAGTCATGTTGGGATCGCTGCGATAATCCATCCTAGCGTATGGAAAATCTTGAATAATAAAAATTTAGTTCTCTAACCAACATAAATACTCTGGAGTGAATCGAACAACCTCAGTACCCTCCTTTGGATGGCAGGCCATAACTACAACCCATCGCATAACCCGAGGATCTTGAGGAAGTCCAGCCTGAATTGTGAGTTGCTATGGAACCAACATCGATACCCTCTCTAGGGCAAAGCTGACAACTAAATAACCATAACTAAATTTCTTTAGCTGCCCATTCTTCACCCTAGTCAATTGGCCCTTCACATTGGCCAATACAGCATCAGACCAGTTGAAGATGGTGCCTTGAAAGCAGTCCACTGCCATGCGCATCTGGGAGCCTGTAGCTAGATGCAATGCTGCGCTCCCATAGAGTCTGGTAACAGTAAAAGCAATCACCTTCAGTTCAGGGCGGGAGATGGTTTTCACATATATTCATTTGTCTGGATCCTAGTTATTACAGAACTCTAGTCGGAGACTAGCGACAGATTGACCACCTGGCCTAGATCCGAACAGAGATAATTGCTCACCTCTCTTGGGCAAGCCAGTCAAAAAGTATATGTCATCCAGCTCGATTTTGAGCCGGTTGCCACCAATAATGAAGCGCTGGTCCTGAATGCTCCGCTTGTTCACCAACCATTGTAAAAAGTCTACCTGTGCCCTCATGCTAGGTATGGTCCAAAATTTGAAAAGCCCGCATGCTCTCAATTCTTGTAATGAAGGCGGATGGAGTAATGCAGCCTGATCCACATCCTCATGCTCTCTTTCCCTCCAAACAAGCATATTGGGTACCTACATTGCAAAATAGGTGTATTAGAATTTTCATTCCAAAATTCTATGGGTAAAAAATGGGAAAACTAGGGTTCAAACTCCGCATTTCGCGGGGTTCGCACCCATCCCTTTAGAGACAATGCGTAGGTGCGCACTTCTCCTTAAGCCTAGGTGTGGCACCCCAACCTTTCTCTATGCACAGAAAAGTCAGGGTGCACAGGGACCACATGGTGCCCCTGCGCAACCACTGCGGGCGATTTTTTGCCCTAATTTTCCTCCAAAAAATGAAATATAAACCCTAAAACAAAATTTCAAACAGATGAAATACAAGTCAGGGACATTGTGGATTACCTGGAGAAGACAGTTCTCGATTCCAGCGGTTGGATTTTGCGTAATCTCCACGGGAAGTTTTTTACCAAAAGCCCTTACTTTTTTACTCCAAAGGTAAACGGTAAAAATGAACTTGTAAAAGCCCTTTTTATAAGATTTTTTGAATAAATAAATTAAAATATATTTATTTTTTTACTTTGAAAAGGTCATTTTTGGTGCATTTTTATTATTTTTAAACAGATATGAGTAATGTTTGCAGTTTTTGTGCAGAATATTGGGATTCAGGTGAAATTGGTCATTTTCAACAAAAAAACACATAGGATTCCTCTTTAAGCTCTTTTCTGACTCGTAAAAAATGAAAAGATTGCCGAGTGTTTCTTTTTAGACTCGTTAAAATGGAATTAAAAAGGCAGTCCTTTACAACTCTTTTCCGACCGTATAAACATGAAAATATTGCTGGACTTTTGTCGTTTCAAGTTCGATGTTGGTAATAAAACAATGTGTTTTTGATCACTTTTTTACTTTTTCAGATTGAAGGCACTAATCATGAAAAGTACTCCTTGGTCGTAATGATCAAGCAGTTCTCTCAAGTATAATTTTATACTTTTTTGGGCTTGGGAGACACAAATTTACGAAAAAGGACAACCGTAGAGTTTTCTTAAGTTTTTCTTCTGACTCCCTAAAATTGAAAAACACCAAGTTTCTCTTATACTGGACTCGTTAAAATTTCATAGTAAAGGACCTATTCAATTATAAACAGGAGTGGACCACTCCTTCTTAGGGTTCAAATCTAAACTAAGTTGGACTCGTCTGAAGGATGAGCTTATAACCAAGCAAATGTTATCCTCCTCAAGCTTGTAAAAAATAAAGAGGTACTTGCCAGAAATGGTGGGGGAAAAGAGAAAAATGAACCTGTTTGTTGTACTCTGTGTTTGAAAAAACTTTCCATCACTCTTGAACATGACACTTTTATCCACCTGGGTTGGGAAATCCTTTACCTAACTGTTAATCAAGCCACTTTGAAAGTCTTCAGCCGGTTTCCAGGTATTAACTTTGGGTCAACTGTCACCAAGCCATCTGCTGTGTCGTTACGTGTTCAATAGGTCTGTGCAAATAAACCATTCACCTGCAAAATATTTGTCATCCATCATTGACCATCCCTGAGTTAGTTCTTGCTAAACATATTTCTTCAGACTTAACCTATGATTTCGTGTTATGGGCTTGCCTATGATGGATCGCTTTCTATCGACTCCAACTCATTATCTGGAAAGATGATCTAGAAATCATCAGTACCTTGGAATCTACACGCCTCAATGGCAGGTTTCTTGCCTTTGATGACAGGTTGCATCATTGACCTTCGATCAACAAATTCCATGACGTGTTCGACATCGACTCACTCATTCACATTTCATGGATTGTACTGAGTACTTTGAGGGCCATTGACATTACTGGTGGTTCCTCTCACACTTGTTAGCAATTTACATCATTGACTGGTAATCAAGTGGTTTCTCCCATGTTCGACTTCGACACATTCATTCACATGGCTAGAATCGTACTAGTTCAGAAAGTAGAAATGAAGACCCTGGATCTAATTTCCACCATCCAGGCTGCGAGGAATTTTGTTATCATTATATAGTGGACTATTCATAAACAGATGGTTGTGTCCATACTGTGTCCATATGTTCCTACTTGTGATGTAATACAAAATCATTCCTGTATCAGAGCAGTTTTAGATAGTCCTTAGTCAGTTTTGATCTGAGTATGGGAATGCCTACCTCAACGATGATATTTTCACATATATATATTTTGAGTTGAATGTTTTTACAGGTTCGACCGGGGTATCCATAGGAAGATCCTTGAAATGATAAATTCCTTCACTCTTCTTAGATGATCAAAAACCATCCTCATCTATTACAGACTTCGCACTTTATGGGGCAATCTGTTGCACAAAAAATTGTCACCATGAATTTCTATAGTTTGTATGAGTCTATCAACACTCATACATACCTCCTTTGCAACTCTTAAACCTCAGCTCTTCATGTCAAGCCTTGAAAATGGGAGAAAGACCTTAAAAATATCTCAAATCCTAGTTTCTCACTTTCTCCTAGCATTACCTGCGGTGCCGCACCTAATGGTCATGTTTCCTGCGAACGTGACCGCTCTGTATATTGAGTGATGGGTGTGAACCCTTGTAAAAGTTAAAAAGGTGTGAGTTCATTCTTAAAAACTCATCTTGGGTCACTTCTAGACACTTCTAGAAGGAATATTATGCTGGCAAGTCCGCTCCACCTTGGTTCATCCATTCCATAACTAAGGGAGCTAACTCCATGATATGAGGTGCTTATCCCATTGAAGGAGGAACTTATCCCTTCAATGGTGGACCTGTAACTTCCTCCATTTGCACTATAAATTCATGCATTGGGCTGGTTGTAGAAGAGGTTGAATGTTGAAGATTCTTGAGGGTAAATGTTGTTGAAAACTAGGCTTCCCTTTTGAGCTTGTGAGAGGAGAGATCACATACCTTTCATGTCATTTGGGAAGTGAGTGAGGCTTGTCAAAGTAGAGGAGACTCCTGCTGGACCCTGGAAAGAGCTTGTGCAACATCAAGGCAAAGATTGTAAGGTTCTTTTATTCATAAAGTTAATACAATCAAGTTTGGTTTTCTCAATGAACTGTCTCTAATGGTTTATTTTATGAGCTCCTTGATCTTCATAATGAACATGTTTTATTATAATATCTTTGCAGGTGTTCTTTGATGTGTGTTTGTTTGTGTATGCAGATTATTAAAAGGGAACTGCTTGAAGCTGCCACAAACAAGCGTTGGACCGATGTAGGGTCTGTTACACCTCTTAGTTTTCATTTATGAATTGAAACATGTTTAGAGAAAAGTAGATTTATTTGTGCTCCTTGTTGCTAGATATCATTCGATACTAGGGAGATCGGTCTTGTCCGCAAGTACGATTTATCCAGCCAACAGGCCCTCCCTTACTCACAACCCCTTCAAAATTAGAAGAGCTTGCTCAGTAAGATAAACATAACATATAATATTATATTAATCTAAAAATATTACAATTGCGTACAATCTGATATATACTATCAGTGAAGCCAACCCAACAACAACCCCTTACAATATAAAGTAGAGTCGAATTTGTACAAGTGCAAAAGCCCATATGTGGCTCGAAATAAGGAAAACTACTAATCTGGGCCATTAGCTAATAGTACTGGTACAAAGTGTCAAAGTTAGCTATACTGAGTCTAATCCATGATTGAAAGCATGGAATAGATGAAATTCATTACCTAGCTGGAGTTTTCCTTCATACGACCAACGAGAAGAGGTCTAAAAATCTGGACAGTTTCGTTGGTGGATTTGAAACAACAAATAGGACAACATCCATGTATGACGAATTCCCCACAAAACCCATTTTCTTGTTTAATTTTGAAATAAGTGGAACATTGCTAACTGTCGATTTTGCTGTAGGAAATCTTAGCGGTTGCAGGAAATCCACATCTGCAGGAATTTCAGAGCGTCTGTAGGAAATTATAGGACTTTTACGAACCAAAACAAATCTTCATAAGAACTTTAGATTAGTTGGCATGATAATTCAATAAGGAGACAATTAGCTTAGGGAATGCTTAAGATTAAGGTAAAAGACACTTTTTTTTATGTTAATTTGCATACCTCAAGCATATAACACCCTTTTGGCCAAAACCTAGATGTTATAACCGAAATAAGCATAACATGGGTCAAGGATAGTTTAAAATGGGAGAGGTAAAGTCTATAAAATGTTTCAAAATTGGACGAAACCGATCCTCAACATCATCCAAGCTCAGTTTGGTTTTGTGATCTCAGGACCAGTTTAGGTGAGATCACGGTAGTGTGAGCATGGAGGTGGTTTAACCTCTATATTCCCTTGGTTTTTTATGGATTGGTTTATCCCATGAGATCCCACATTCATTCTTGGAATATGGGACGAGGGTGATTGGCTAAAAGAAATATTTGATTCAATGCAAATTATGGTCGGGCAATACGTGGAATTCCCTGACTTGGTTGGCTTTTGCATATCTCAATAAGAGCTAAGTTTCTCTTGTATTTCATGAGTAAATGTACTTTTTACTATGTGGCTTAAATGGTTGTTCTATCATTGTTAGTTATCTAGTTAAATGTTGGTTATAAGCATGGTTTTATGACAAATCCAAGTTAAGGCTCTTATCATATTTGATTGATAGGTGAATGGTTAATGAATGCATGACCTAATGGATGTTATTGCAGCTATTGTGAGAGGGAATTAGTCCTTCTCGGTAAATCTCAAATAAGTTTAAATCTCTATGCTTATATATGAATTCATGACATGTAGATATCATCTTCTCAATGTGTTTGACAAAATGACTATCATGGTTCGACTAGGCTAGGTCAAGACCTTGATTAAGCTGCGTATTATGTGTTTTGTCTTTGTTTTATTTATCATTTATCAAAGTTTCATTAAGTTCTGGGCAGAGGTCTGGATCCTAGCCCTGAAAAATTGGCTTAGATCTCGCATTCGCTAGCACAAAGTTCCTAAAAATGATTGCATTTGCTAGGAAGCAGGCCTGTGGGAGTGGTTGGAGGGTTCCACATGCATGGAGACCTTGTAATCGAAGTAAGTGAGGCTCTAGGTTAGTGAAAATAAATGTAACTCATGGGTTGGGCACCTGAAGTGGTTGGTTAGCTCCTGGGGGTCCTATATCACCTGAAGGAAGTTAGCAAGGTCTTGTTTTGTCGAGTCCAATTCCTTAAGGTTATCTAGGAGGTCGAGTCATGTCATAGTAACCCTCAGCACATGTTTACCCTAGGCAAGCCGGTTAAAGTGGGTAGAAATGGGAGGATGTGTTTATAGTCTCCTTCCACCACTCCTTCATGTTGCCTTGGAAGTTTAGGTGGTCCAACCAAAAAGCTTTGAATCTAAAGGGTCTATTCTTGGGGGATCTTACGAGGTGGATCTTCAAGGCAATGGGCTAGTCATCGGAGCTAGCGTGAGGTAAGATTTTGCCATTTATCTCCATGGTTTCTAGGAGGATGGATTCTGATATTAGGAACTTGTTGAGATGTGAAGAAAATTTTATTTCACCACTCATTATGTGTTTCCAGGTATAGATTCCATTGGTAGTTTTCACGTCCACCATTTCCATTAGATCTAGGGCCTCCCTAAAGGCTTCTGCATCCCTATCCAATCTCCAGAGACACCCTTTTTCTCATAAATTTTAAGAATCATATTAAAATTTCCACCTATAATTTTATGGAGTAAGGCAACTCTTCATGGATTTTCTTCAGGGTGTTCAACATGTGAATTCTATCAGCGACTCTATGTGGTCTGTAAACATTTGTAAGACATAGAGTTTCAGGAGCTCCAATTAGTTTAAAGACTCTTGTTATTGAGTTCCAAGTAGCTATGGATGTTTTAAGATCCAACAACTTTTCATTCCATATTATTAACTGACCTCATGTCATGCCTCTAGTAGCGTTTCCCATGAATTTATAGCCTTTGCAAGACTGCTTTTGAAGAGAAAGTATATCCTCTATTACTACCTTAGTTTCCTAAATGAGCATTATCTTTGGTTTACTTGCCATCATTTTCTGCTTGAGAAGCCTTATTTTTCTAGGTCCATTTATACCTCTTATATTCCATGAGATCAAAGTCATTGAGAAGGTATTTTGTTTTCTGCCTCTTTTCCTTCCCACTCCTTTGGGATTGTATTGATCAACTATGATGTGAGGTTTGATGCATGTGTTTTTATGGTATCCATGTTGTCTCTTTGTTGTAGCTTTCTTGAACTCTTCTTGGTAGAGGTATGCTTCCTATATTTTCTAAATATACTCCTCTAGGATAGTTGTTAGTCCTTGATTTCCCAAAATTATGCAATTTTTTTGAGATCCATACCCCCTTAGACCTCTTATATCTCCTCCTCCTTAGCTTTGTCATTGTTTCCTTCTTTCTCCATTTTTATATCTTCATTTCCTTGTCCGACATCATTGAGGTTTGCGTTTGTGTTTTCTTCTTGTTCCAGAATTCGATGGATGAGCGATGATTGATTGTAGGCACCTTCATCTATTGCAGTTTCCTCCTTTTCATGTTCCTCCCCTAGAGCTTCAAATCTTTTTCTATTGGCTTGGAATGTTGGGGCTTGTTTTCCTTGGGACTTTTAGTTGTTTTTTGTTTATGGGAGCCACTTTCTTGAAGCCTTGTTCATCCATCCTCTTTTGAGTTTGAGGATTACTAGCTTGGGAAACATTTTGTGGGAAATACCTGAAGATATTCTCATGTTCATGACATTTTTGGCATCTAAAGGGTATGTGCTCATAGGTCTATACTCTGGAGCCACAATTCATCCCTGAAAACTAGTTTTATGGCCTCCAGGTGATCTCCTAATACATCGAAGCATACATAGATGTGAGCATATGACATGTAGTGCCTTGCTCGAGTTCCTTCAATCATTTTGATGTATTCTCCTATTTTGTCTCCAATGCCTTCAAGGACTGAGGGAGACCAGAATTTTGTGGGAAGGGAGTATAGCTAACCCATATAGGGGCCCTTCTTAAATCCTCCTTCTCTAGGGTGAAATTATCTCTCCAATATCATATGTAGAGACCAGTCGAATTGAAAAAGTAGGGGCCTCCCTAAAAAATATGATTCTTATGCTCCAATAGATTGAAAATCACTGTGAAGAGTCCTTTATAGCCTAGTTGTAGCCTAATCTCTCCCTTTTGGCACCATTTCGTTTGGATACACCAGTTGAGGGTTTTTTTGCTAGCCAGAAGCCCATGAATTTACAAATGATTGCATGCTTCTGCATATAATCTTGATAAGCCACTACATCCAGGTCCTCAATCTCTTGGGTCGGTATCTTCTTAGTTTTGGGCTTGCACGAATTGGTAGCTTGCAGTGGAGTTTGAAATTTTCTATTGGAGCTTGTAGGTTGAGAGTTGGACTGCTTGTTAGTGCTTTTCCCTACCCCTCCTTCTCATGATCGATTGGCAGTGAGCTTATTGAAGGAATTATAATTGGTTAGTTTGATAAAATATGATGACACTGGCTCCTTACCTTCTCTAGCTATGATTTTGCAGAAGGAGGTGGCCTCTAGACCCCCTCCTAACACTGCCATGGTTGCGTTCAGAGCAGAAACCTAGTTCGAGTCTAGAATTTGACTCCCGTGTGATCAAAGTCTCTCTCTCATTTTTATATATATTGTTTTATTATATATATATATATATATTATATATATATATAATATATAATTATACTAAAATAATATATATATAGATATATATCTATACATACATATACATAGCATATACCATATACATATACATATACACATACATTACACATATATAACATAAGACATAGAATATCATATACATATAAAAAAAAAAAAAAATAGATATATAATATAGATATATAGCATAAAAAGCTATATACAGGAATTAATAAAATAATTTTGAAAAAAAATCAAAACTTTAATAAAAAGCCCAGATTATTTGCCAAGGCAAGCACTTTCCAGCACATTGGTAGTTTTGACACCCTGACTTTGGAAGCTAGTATATTGAGTTTTACCTAGCCAACGAAGGTCCAAGATGGCTCATTTTAAATATAAAATAATGTAGTATATTTTGGGAGTGTTTGCATGACCATATTTGGTCATTTACTATGCCTAAAAATTAGAAGAAGTGGGAACTCCAAATTTGTAACAAAAAACTAATTTCCTGAGTTTAGTTTTTGGAATTTGATTTGGTAAGAGTTTTGTTGTTGCAAATTTGCTTGAAGACTGCCTTATTGAGTCAAAGAGGTTTTGACAGAGATCAACGGAAAGCACAATTTTCTTTTATTTTATTCATTTAAGTATATTTTAATTTGATAATTTAATTTCTCAATTTTTTTCTTGAATAAAGACGTGTGAATTTGATTGGTTTTAATTTTCATTTGGAATCAATTTTTATAGGGATCTGTTTGAAAGGATGAAGCAAAGATATCTTGGACCAATTAAATTAATCCAACAAAAAAGGAGAAGAGTGTTTCCAGCTCCAAAATAGATGGATCTAAAATTTCTTTCAACAACTCTCCATTTTTGGGGATTTCTTGTAAATTAAAAATAGTTGTTTTGAGAATGAGGAAGGGGTTACTCTTCTCTACAAATTGGAAGCTTCATGCACTTTTGTGAAGATATTTCTTGTTGTAGATTAAGAGGGATGCTCATATATGAGCTTGGAGATTTAATTATAGATATTTAATCTATGTTGTAGAGGTTGGGCTTGTGGTATTGCAGATCTATTCTCTATGGGAAGAGTCAAAGATCTTGAAAGGATTGTTGGAGATTATTTGTAAAAACAAATAAAGGGTTTTAGGTTTATTTGTATTCAAGTAATTTTATTTGTAAGTGCAAATAATATTGTTTTCAATGGCATATTTATGTTTATTATTTCATATTTAGAACTTTTGTTGATATGAGAGTGATTTTCTTTTAGATCGACTATTTGATCTATTAGCCTCATAGATCTATTATTGATTTCCCATTTTCTCTTATGCATAATCAAATTTCCAAGTAAATATTTACTCAGAAATTTTCCATGTTAAATTGATTTAATTGTCATTAAATTGAATAAACTTTTCTTCTTTTGATGGAGCATCTTTATTGGTTTTAAATATCCAAACAAAGCACGTATTGCAATAACTATATCAGTTGTTAGAAATTATTCAGTAGTCTGATATTCATGACATAAAACATGTTGAATCCCCATTTTTCTTTAAATCATTTTTCTCTTGATTCAAATAAGATCGATGTCTCATTCTAATCAAGATAAGATAGGTAAGATTTTCTTTATGTTGTTTTCCTAATAGGGTAGATTTTCATTTAGATTTAATACATTGTATCTTTAGGAGTCCCCTTATGCAAGGGAAATCTTTAGCGTGGATTGGATGAGCCATCAATTCATCTTAAGGGTTGTTTTCTTGCAAGCTAGCAACAAGAGAATAATCATGATTTTCTCTTCCTTGTTGTTTGTAAATTAGAGACATCACAATTTAGTAGGGAGGGTGAGTGGATAATTGGACCCAATAGAACCAGTCAGAATCACTAAATCAAATAGATAAGGGCTTAGTTGGGGCTCTGACCGGATGGTCTCCCCTAATTTTGATGAAGGACATTATTGGCCATCAACACTTTGGAAAGGGTTTACAGTAGAAAGTTTTTTTCCTCGGATAGATATTTCTAAAGAGGTGTCATATGCATCAAACATATATCGTATGTCAACGTTACTACCCCAAGAAGTTGATATACCAACTAACCACAATCGAGCCCATAAAATTTTGGCACTGCATCTCCTCGGGTTAGGTTTTTGGATGTTTATGGTTTTCCCTTGGTTCTCAATAATTAAAAGGCCTTTGAGCCTCATTGTAACACAATTTAGAAGGCATGTAACCATCACATCTCTTCTTAGAGATAAGATACCATCACCTGAGCTATTTTGTTTCAATTTTGCATGCAAACAATTATCAATATTTGTTATTAATTAATTGAACTTCATTTTTCGTCATCTCCTTGTGTCTCTGTTTAAATATATATGTCATTTAGTTCCTACATAAATTTGAATCGCTTGGCAGTATTCATGGGATCTCTTTAGGGAACACATTACTAAATTGTTTTATTATTGGGCTCTCTTTGACTCTATCCTTATCTCCCTTTGATTCATTGGTCACTTGAACATCACAAAGTTTACACCCCTTCCTATTGCACCTATTAAATTACAATGCAGTGATTGGTCAAAATGTCACAGGCTTTATCTTTCCTTGTAAAATCCTCTTTTCTCCTTCCCCATTGACACATTCTATCGACTTGTTATAGCAGTAGATCTTGAATCAATGTGCCACTAGCCAATCCATCGCAACCAAAACATCATATGAACCCAACAGTAATACATTTAGGTTTACAGCCAATGCCATGATATTTAGAATGATTGGGCAGGACTTTTCCATGCATTCAACTTGCTTCTTAGTCACTGTGGTCAACTGAACCAACAACGACCTATAATGGGTTGTGCTCTATAATGCACACCTTTTTACAGATTGTGGACTTATGCAACTAAAATCCAAGCTAAGGTCAATCAAAATTGAAACAAATTTATTAACCACAACCTTCCATTTCGATCATTAAGGTGTCATGATCGGCTTGTCTATTGTCCAACACTGCATAGATGTCTAGTATGCTTTGAACCACATCATTTATTATCTCTGCTTATTGTGTGTTGTACATTCTTGGATGCCTCCTCTAGATGAGGATAACCCCTTCATAAGTGGTCTTCCCCACATTTCCAACACGCTATGGGTTTCCTCCTGGAGCCATCCATTTCCTCTCTTGCAAACTCAAAGAGATAGTATTGATTAGCAGTAGTGGGTTTATGTTAAAACTCACCTCTTACAAAATTGGTGAACTTCACACTTCCACCTTGTTAACATCTTTTAGGTTTTTGTCCTTTTTCTTTATAGCTTGTCTTTCCTTTTACTTTCTAATCAACCTTATACTCAAACTTGTGCTTAGATTGCTCATAGAAATACTTCATTTTCCTAATATCTTCCTCTAGAGTGTATGTCCCATCAAACTATATCATGTCCTTCAATGCTTGAGGAAACCCACTGAGATACCTTTGAATATTTACTTTCTCATCCCTTAGGTAGGGAATGTACCTCAATGTTTCCAAGAATCAAGTTGCATATTCATTATTTGCCAGCTTCCCTAGTTTGTGCTCATAAAATTATTTGGTTATGTTATCGTAATACCTCTCAGATAGGTATTTTTCCTAGAAATATATTTCAAATGTCCTCCAGTGCAGCTCCTCCTCTTAAATGTTCTTTGCATCCTTTAGGTCTTCACACCATATATTAGCCTTGTATCGCAAGATGAACATGGTTATTCTTTCCTTCATATTTCTAGAGTAAACATGCACCTTGAAAAATTTCTTCATTCCAAGCAGTCATGCTTCTTCTTCTTTGGACTTCCTCACATCTCCATTGAATATAGGAGGTATTTTCTTCTTAAATTTTCCTAGCATGAAATATTTTCCTTTCCTTTGCTACTAGCTGCAACACCAGACAACCATTCATAACTTCTTGACCTCCTCTTTCGAGTACTTAGTGGAGTTTCACCTCTCATTGTATCATTTCTTTCCTACCTGTGTCTTTTCTTGGATTTGTTTCCTTATACACCATAAATCTTTGTTTGTTTCCTTCCATGTCTTGATGTACTTTGCCTAATTTTATCTCTTCCTAGGTGGCTAATGCCTAGATCATGTTGCCTCTATCTTTGCAAGTCTGACAAGCTCTACAATATGATGCCATTTACTTATACTTGCTTCTCATCAGCCACAACAAATATTTAATTTCCATCCTTGTAACTTCTCAGCTCAATTCTTATGTTTTTAAGGGTGTTCATCCATTTAGAAGAGTCTTCCTCTCTCCTCTTTCCGACTGACTCTTTTTCTTGCCAATGCTATAATTTATCAACGTTGTGTTGCTCCATCCTATTGCTCATCCCTAGTGTCTTCTTATGTGTTGTCATACACACATTATTGTTAGACAAAAATATATAAATAATCATACTTTCCCATTGCATTAGAAACTATGCAACAAGTGTATGGATGTGAGGTTTGTCTAAAACACCACACTTCAAGTTAGTATAACTATTAGAAGTGATAATAACATCAAAATAAATACATGTGTAGAACGTGCAATTCACCATCAAATGCTACAAACAATGCACAATAGACAATCAACATAATTACTACATTGTAACAGAGTCATATGTCTCATCCTTCTAAACCCCTATAGCCCAAGTGAAGAACCTAGACACTTAGTTTCCACATTGTAACAAAGCTCCAAATATTATCTCCAAAGGTCCAACATAGAACCTTCACTTTTCATTTCATTAGTTTTGAGCCCATCTAGTCCAAGTGTTGAACCTAGATGCTCTGGCACCACTTCGTAACACTCCATCCCAACCCCTAGATCCTTCTAGGATAAATGGGAGGTGTTACTTTACTCTAACCCAAAATCCATGGTCTCATTATGGAGATGGGGTTTACAAAATTCCTCCTTCCCCAAACTTAGCTAAATTAACTTTTGACAACACCATCACATTCAACTCATCGAGTCGCTTTCTCATGATATAAATTCTATCAAAATTTGATACCCAAATCAAACTTTATGCTCATTTAAACCAAGCCACATAAGAAAGGAACCATCATGTGGCATCCACACCTCTATCAGGTGATGCCACATCACCCCCAAGCACCAATATGTCCATATCATAAGTCTATGTAGAACTTGCCATGTCACCTACCTTGCAGCCCCACAAGTATGACCCTTGGTGTGTTATGTCTAGGGTTTAGGGAAGTCTAGAACTCCCATAATTTATTGCATGGAAATGTTTTGGACCTCCAAACCTCTGGACTAACTCGCCTCTGCAAGTGCATCTAAGCCTGGCCCACATGCAAGCCTCTAGGCTTCTAGACATGTGCAGACCACTGTATGTACTAAACCTCTAGGAAATCTTTGCTCAGCAAGCACACCCATACCTAGCCCACATCTAGTCTTCCCAAACCCTAACTTTTTTCACACCTTCAAATGCCCAAACTTCCTAATGCATATGTCATCCCATTGGATTTGCACCCTATTTCCTTTAGAGGGCCCCACATTAGATATGGATTATTTGGAGTATTGAACACTTGCATCTAACTATAATCAACCCCATCCAAGATTTGGTCTTGCAATGACTCTTCACACGTCATTCCCTCTAAACACCCGGTCTTGATGCTAGTCAACATTTTCTCATTTAATGACGAGGAGGAATTTTTTCCCACCCTCCATCAACAACACCAATGCACCCACATGGGTGGCACAACCATTTCCTTTCCCTCGTGGTATGATGGAAATCTTGGCGGAAGGTGATAATCATTTTCCTATCTCATGCCCTTTGTCGACTGCACCCACTTCTCCCTGAAGCCGCTTATCAACCTTGGTGTAGTGCAACATGAATATCTATGACAAGTGATGGGAAATTTCCCATTTCAAGCCTCACTACCCACACCTTCTATTTGCTTACAACTTTTTTTATTAACACCAAGTTCCCATCACACGAAGACAAATCTCTATTCCCCTAGACATAACTATCTCTATCTCTTGGAGAAAATTTCTTATCCTACATGGGCTCTGACTCTATTGTGAGACTTTCCAGACTTATTCATGCCGAGCGCACACCCATAGTTTAGTGACGATTAGACTTAGAGTCTTAAGGACTCCAATGATATACAGAGCCTTTTATGTGACCAATGATGCTTTGCACCATTAACATAACAAAGATAAATTTTGTATTCCTTAAATGACATCTTAAGTGTTAATCATTGCCACAATAGGGAAGTAAAATGGTCAATGTGCCTATCAATAGGCACCATCAGGCTCTCTGATACCTACAAATCGTCCACATATTTCCACTAGTCTATACATAACATATATCCATATTTTCATGCACACCAATAATAGAAGACACACGCAGTAATAGTCTATTGAACTCAGCAATTTAAACATACATACTAGGTAAGTGGCCATGTATTCATGATTTTATTAGTAGTCATCGAGGATCTGCAAATCCCTTCCAAACCATGAAAGAAATAACACTTGTATCTCATCACAAGCAACTAGGAATAACACCATTATTCCATAGGCAATGTCAACACATTCATTGTTATAACCTGTAAGAATAACATTTAACATTCATAGTGAAAAAAAATACAAGTAGATACAATTATCTATTTAGCTTAATCATTGGAAAATAAGGGAGTGACTTCAAATCTCCACCCAAGCATATTCCAGCTACACTGCAATATTTCTCACAGTTGACCACCCCCAAACTAGACTCAAAGTCTAAGGAGGTAATTGCTCTGGAGTTCTCTTACCAACAACCAAACAACATATGGTAAGAGCTAGAGTCCATTTCTCATATGATTTATATCCCCCAACTATAACACCGCAACGACTCTATGTTTGGTAGATAATCAACCGCTAGGATTCAACCAAGGCTCTGTTAGTTTCAGCTCAATTCTAGGAGAATTAATATATTTGTATAAAGAGAGTTTTATCAACTAGATTAATATTGCAAGAGTAAAGAGTCCACTTATAGATATTTATAATCTTATTGAGCAAGTACCTAAGTGGTTTATCAACCCCAAAGCTAGCCACTCAAGGGTTTATCATACCTTTCAATGAATTCTTGGGTGTCTCACTCTATCAAGTAGTTTAGCAACCCCAACTAGTATTCCAATGGTTTTCAGCCCCAAGAAAATCCATTACCCAGGTGTTTATCAGCTCTTTGAGCAAGGACTAGATTGGTTTATTAGCCTTGACTAACACCTGAGTTTCACAAATCCACTAAAATATCTCTAAACAATCAATTCATAGGCCACTCACAGGCTTGAGAAAACATAGGGAATACCATCCCCAAAGAATAACATAGGAATTTGCAGGTTATCTCTCCCTAGAAGATTCACATTTGCTACCAATTAACTCTTTGTGTTCTTTTTCCAAGTGAGCTCTCTCTTGCTCATCTACTCTGAATTCTATCTAATTGACAAAATGCCCCCAATCACTCTTCTATCCCCACCTTGTTTTCCCCTAGGATTTTCCTTCTCGTAGTTTTTACATCCATGTTTACCATGCCCATGCTTCCACGAGAACCAATATTACATGATTGTCCTTTACTCATGGAGCACATTCCCTTAGTTCAATGCTACACCAACAATGTCATAAATCCATCAGGAATATAGGTAGTGAATTAAATACAATTATTTGGGTTTGCAAGAAACTCCTCCTCCTCATTCCTCTGAATCCGTGTCCACTTCCCTCAACCAGTGAATGTGTTATATTTCCACATTTTTTATATTATTACAATTCATAGAAATATTTATAAGAGTGATTAGAAAAAAGGGATGTCACAAGAATATATAAAATTAATTGAAAGTATGGTGTATAGCCCATTTATGTAAAATGTGAATATAATATACCTAGGGATGTCTCTATTCTCGGAAATTACATGTGTTATATTTGGAGACACATATTTATGAAACTCCATTTTGGGCAAAGGACAAATGCTCATCAAATTGAATGATAGTTAATAGGTACATTGGATGTAAATTCACTTCCCTTCCATTTTAATGAGGTCTTACAAATATTATTGGTTTTCAATATACTTTAAAAAGAGACTTTAAAATATCTTATAGCCTAAGTCTTTCAATAATGTAGCTTTGGCAATCCTTCTAATATATTATTCCAAAAATTTTCAAATTTATGTTATATTTGATGATGGCCCTTAGATGGAAATATTTATGGATATGTTTTATCTTTTAGTTTTGATATTTATGTGCCTTAGCTATCAAGCTTCTTGAGAATGCAATATGTGTTCTTGTTGATCCCTTAAAACTGGTTTTTTTTCCTTAAATCAAATAATAAGTTTGTTTAACAATTGTATCACAGATTGATATTGTTTATACTCCTTGTTTAATGGAATCTAGAAAGATCAATGCTAAACATAGATAGTTTTTAATAATTTTATGTAAATTTAAAAATTTCCCATTACAAACAAGTGTTTTGTCACTTACTATGAATTTTCACCCTCTCCACAAGTATTGTTATATATTTGGTATAAGGATATAACACCAAAATGAATACATGTGAATTTAAATATTCTTTGCTAATGCTTTGAAAAATTATACCATACAAATATTATTGTAATGTGTTATGTAATAACATGAAGATATGAGGGTTCAAAGAAATTACAACAAGTGCAAATTACGTTTATGTGACCATGGAATTTAGAGAAAGGAAAGGAAAATTTAAGGTGAAAGGAAAATGAATAAGCAGGTCATGAATGAGGGTTTGAAATTGGTCAGTTTCATATATTGAAAATATATGGGTAGGGGAGAAACATAAAAAATATTAAGCAAACCCATGCATGGATTCAAAACCCTAGATCAACTATTATGGGCTATAAAAAAATTATTTTGATCACTCCAAAGGGTATGGAGAATATGCTACTTGAGGTAGGAAGCAAAGAACTACTAGGAGTCAAAGGGAACTTAATATTAATGACATATTGATTTATCCCATCAATCGCATCACTTGGTGGGAGTTTAAAGTGTCATTTGCAGGGTTTTCACAAGTCAACTATGCCAAATCGCATATTAGGATTTCAATAGGACATATCTCCTAGATGGTAGATTAGGGTTTTCACGAGTCAAATTTCTAGCTACACCTATTTGTAGTATGTTTGTATCAGATCCAAATGAGGTAGTTTAGAGCTACATGTACCTATTATGACCCTATTGTGTACCTAAGGAAAGAAACAAATAACCACTAGACTTGGGCACGGTCTCAACAATGACATAACCTTGATAAAATGTGTTTTAATGCAACTAATAAGAAATTTGGTCACCTTGAGGAAACAATTCTACTATATTTTCCATGAATTCAAACTTTTCATCAAATAAAATAAGAAATTCTCTCAACTAATATTCAAAACAAATGAATTGTTTCAACCAATGAATCTAATATATCTTCATGATGAGTGATAAAGCATGCAAAGAATTCAAATCAATAATCATATAAATTATTTTAAACCTTTATCTACGTGTAATTATGGTCCAAATTATCTAAGGTTATGGTTAAGTACATTGGTGGAAATTCTCAAATAGGTGAGAAGGTTCAATGATACCTCAATGGAGGACTCCATCTAGCTAATCCATTATACAAATGACAGAATATCAACATACTTGATTTTCGTACACTCCCAAGAACTCAATTCAACTATACGCAAGTTTTAGGAGGATGAGGAAGAAATGGAGAGCACTAGTTTTAGTGTTCAATGTGATGATGTATCAAACTCATCAAAGATACATATGAGCTTTGAATTTTTTCAAGATATGGTCGAACCACCACCCAAGGTTTTTGGGTTATAAATGTGACAAGCTATAATTGTAAAGGAGATAGATATTTCTCCATTGTTTTCTTCATTTTATGAGGGGAGAGAGAATTTTGACATTGGGATGAAGTTTGGTGACATTAGTTTGAGATTTGATATGAGGGTTTTATTGGTACTCTTATGGACCAGGATCTCCTACGAGGTGGCTCAAATATTATCCAAGATTCTAAGTGGGCTAGGAGGAAGTAATGATTCATGAGAACTCAAGGTAATGGGGTTTCCTTAGTATTCAATGAAGGGGTTTGAGTCGATAAAATCCTAGACCTATATGGAAAGATGTAGTCATTGAATTTCAAAGTGAAATATTGGATATGGAACTACTCCAGAAGAAAGTAAAAATTCATTCCTAATCATTGGATACATTTTATCTTTCACTGTATTGAGGATGCAAACTCCATTCTAAAGGAGACTTTGTTTCTAGATAACACTCTCTTATATGTGAAATCATGGTCACCTTTATTTCATAAGGAATGATTTTATTAGTAGCACACATATATGGGTGAAGCAACTAAATTTGTTGATGGATTTTTTGTTTAACCCAACAATTCATGCCATTAGATAATTTTTGGGTAATATGCTCCTAGTGGATGTCAATCATTTATCATCAACCTCCTTTTTTTCATGAGGGTGTTGGTAGAAATTGATCTGATAAAATTCCTTGTTTAATCAATTAATTTGGTTTGGGATGGTAAAATACATACACAAATCCTCATGTTGATGCTTTGATCAACACCTTCCAAAAAAATTCCCACACTTGAATTTGGAGCCTTTTGAGGTTCTTGTGATATGTCATCCCATAGTCATTTCATGGTCTGTCAATATTTTGCAATTTTTTTAAGTATTCTTATCATGTTCTAAGTGTCAATTTTACTTTCTCACACATGTTTAGTCTTTGATGAATTTTCAAGTGCACCTAGCTTCTGCAAGCTTAGACATCCATTGCATAGTTCTTGAGAGTAAGGCTCGTGAAGTCTCTAGAAATAGAGCTTGCGCAATGCTCAGTTACAGTTCTTTCATAGTCATTGTTGACAGTGACTGCGTAGTCCATAAGGATAGTGCACTATGCAACCTATGTTAACAGTCGGTGCACCGCATCTCTCGACAATCTCTCTCTCACTTTGGCTATAACTCTACTTCTATTTCGGCGAGTTTTCCCAATTGTTGCTTTTGTGCACCTTGGCTTTCATAAGTGTTGCTTTCACGTTCACGACTATCATTTTTTATTTCTTTCACTTTAACAAGTGTAATTCTCATGTTATCCTTGCTTGGGCATGTTTCTTTCAATTTATTTAGCTTTTGCAAGTGTTATTTTCATGTTTTCTTACTATCATAAGTGTTTCTTCTGACTATTTTTCACTCTTGTATGTGTCACACCTTTTCACATCACTAAATGAAACTCTAGCACACTCTTATGAATTATATTATACTAAATATCATAATAATATGTGTTGTACACATTCCTCTAGCTTAACACACTTTCTAGTTGCAGTTGACCCTTGTGTCACAAGTGACGTTTCAACTATCGCACTTAGAAATAAGTGTCACTTTGTTATCATTTCAAGGTGTGATTGTTGATTATGATTCTTGTGCACTGTGATTTGTGTTTGAGTCTTGTTTGGATTCTTTTCTCTCTCTTACTCCATTGATCCCTTACTTAGGCATTTTGGAGCTCTTTTTGGTCCTCCTACCCAGTGAAAGTTATGAAAGCATCAATACTTCGCTAGATGATGATATCAGCCTACTCATTAGCCTCATTGATGATATCTATCCCTCCCATACTTGTGCATTGAGTCTTTCTCCTTGGTCATCTCCTATCATTACGCATTGAGAACCTTCAAAGCATGGTCACCTAACCCTTGTTGCTTGTACTGACTCATTACACTAAGATCTGATCACCTCTTCCTTGTATAGTGCATATGTCACTTCTAGATGATAGTAATGACCTCTTCCCTCCCCTTGCAAAAGAAAATTGCCACAATGCAAAAGCCCTCCTCCCTTCACATTGCAGTGAACACCTTCAAGGAAAAGTGACCTAACCTTTTGTTGCCTACCTCAATTAACTATGCAATCTCATCTTCTAGTAATCCTCTTCTACGCATTCCATAGTGATAGTGGATATTCAGTCCACCTATAGCCCACGACAACCTTCAACTATGCCATCATAAGAGCCTGCCCCTCGAGCATTGTGCATGTCGCAGTTGTAGTGCCTAGTCTTGCCTTATCTATCGACCTGAACCCCTCATTACACCAAGACTGAGTTATTCTTATCTCTTTATCATATGGTTTTTTTCTAGTGGGTAGTACAACCTTTCCTATATCATTTCTAAAGATAATTGTGCGCTACACTAAGTCTTCCCTTCATTCACAGTGCATTGTGCAGTCTCAATCAACAAGCCATTGACCCTTGTCCACTAGACTTCCCCACTACACTATCCTCTTATTCTGCTTGCCCTCCTCTATGCATGGTATAGTTCTAGTCCATAATGAGACCTTTTCTCATTCATTTTGAAGCCAAACTACATAGTTATGGTCTTCCTCTCCCTTGAACTTTGTGCACTGCATTATTTCAATCAGCAAGCTCATCACACTGTCTCTTGCACTTTCCGACTACGATAGTCCCTGAAGAACCCCTCCTCATAATGCATGACGTATATTATGTTGACAATGGTGCCTTCCCTCAACCACTATTGATCCTAAGTGTGAAATCCTTAACAATACCTTTCTCCCAATCCTTTTGCAGGCCCATCATAAGTATCTTCTTCCATGAGAAAAGTAGGGATAAAATAGATGGTTTTTCAGACTGATCTTGCCTTTTCATGAGTGAAATTCATTTGTAGGTGTACCTCCTCAACATGGCAAGATGATTCTCAAGGAAGATGTCAAGGAGAAGGAATAAAGAAGCACTTGTAGAGAAGAAGCACAAGGAAGAACCATCATGAAGACATGAAGAGATCCTAGACCATGACAAAATGAAGACATTTTAGATTCAGAAGGTCCCATAATTATCCAAGACCCTCTTGAGGGTGAAGATGAAGTAATGATCAGATCTACCATCAAGAATGCAAGACATAATAGCAAGAAGGGAAACTTGGCATTGCCACATCATCATTAAGTTCCATGTCATCAATGCCAAGTCATGGCTTGTACAAGTGTCATATGTGTCATTGTATCTTTCCACATGATGTGGGATGTAATTATGTATTATCAAAAGTAAAATGACAAAATGTTAATGTGTGGAAGTCCAAGAGTCACATGTGGACCAAAAAGTTAATAAAAGTTCAAAGATCACTTATGAGTCCAAGAGTCATGAGGATAACTCAATAGTCATAGGGAATATAAAATTCCATTCCTATTGTTATGAAAGAAACATAATAACTCAAGAAAAAGGATTTTGGAGGCTTAGCCTTTGGAGATCTAGCCCTGGCTTATCTAGCTTGGCATAAGAGAGGAGATCATTATTTGGAGAAGCAAGAAGTGACTCAATGTTCCACTACTGCAGCTAGTGGTTCACTACTATAACTGTGTGATTGGATCTTTCACTCAATAATAAGAATCTCATTGAGCCAACACATTTTCATACATGTATCATGAATATTTCAAGACTATTCTTTGGATGTTTGTGGTATATGTTATGTTCATATGTACTAAAGAAATTGAACTAGTTCATTGGATTTGGTTCTTATCTTCTTGAACTTTTGTTGTATTTGCTTCAATGATCATTGTCACTATGTCAACTAATTTGTTAGATAACTAATGAATCTTTCCATGCTCTCATGTTCCTCTCTTAGGATAGTACTATTAATTTCCTTCTAGAGACTCACTCTTGTCTCCCCTCTCATGAAGGCCTCGTTTTACACATTGCAATTGGTGTATCACAATGCCAACTTGCTTGTTTGTTAAAAGGTTATGTGTATAATATCGTATGTTATCCATTGAAACCAAGGAAAACCTTGAGTTATGGTGGCCAATCCAATACTTAGGATGGGGATCCTACTCCAAATGGTGTGAGGTCTAATTGGGACTTCACATCGAAGAGACCCCCTATATGTTGGTAGTATCCAACACCATCAACACCTTGATTAAACATGAATATTCCTTTTCCATGTCCTCTTTTCA
Organism: Pinus taeda; assembly: GCA_000404065.3. Lineage (NCBI taxonomy): Eukaryota > Viridiplantae > Streptophyta > Pinopsida > Pinales > Pinaceae > Pinus > Pinus taeda. Next base: position 107,309 of record APFE031118016.1, read on the forward strand.
TGATCTTTTCCATGTTTATAAATATTGTGGGAAGGTGATGGTCAAACAAGTCTAGAGGAAAAATGATGGTTCAAATAGAGATTTAGGGGATAATGTTTCTACTATCTCAAGTCTCACTTCATTAGTAAATAAGCACCATTATGGAATTGTTATGGGTCAAAATTGGTTGAAAGGGGTGCTAGATGATACTACCATTAGAGAAATTTTGAGGACTAAAATGGACCTCCTAAGGAATATTATAAAATAATAGTGAAAATAATAAAACAAGATTAGATTACATCATCAAATTTTAGAGGGAAAAAATAAAAACAACTTTTTCAACTTATCTCCCTATGGTTTTACTCAAATTTCAAGTAGGAGCACTTGTTGGATGAGAAATTTAATTTATCATCTAAGGAGTACCCATGTTACATACTTTCTATGGATCTTGCTACACAAAAATGTGATTGCAAACACATTTTTCATGTATTTATAATTTTTCATGTAGCAGAGTCCATCGAAAGTATGCAACATGGGCACTCATTAGATGAGGAATTAAATTGCACATCCAAAGAGTGCTCCCACTTGAAATTTGAATAAAACCATAGGGAGATAAGTTGAAAATAGGAGTTGAAAAAATAGTTTTATAATTTTTTTTTTAAAATAATATTTTTACTTTTTTACTCCAAAAATGGTGAATCATCCCCCATGGTTGACCTCATCATCTCGAATCCTATTGGTTCTTATAAAGTTGATTTTGGTTGTACATTTCTGTTTTGAGGCCCATTTTTAACCTCAAATTTTCTCTAATGTAACATGTGTCTAGGGCATGTTGAGATTATTGATGTGTCTATCCTTCTTATTTGGTATGATATATCTAGCCTGTGACGAGCACTAAGCAATGTGGATGTGTGGCTAATAGGTGGTGTGTATTCTCTATCTAAAAGAATATGGGGAACTTTTTTGGTGAATGGAAAGAAATTAGAGCATGGTGATTATTAGGGTAATTCTGACCATCATAGTATTCTTTTCTCCACTTCCTTTTCTAAAGGATTTTTTGGGAAATTAGGAAACGGTTTAAACTGTCATTTGATAGTTAATAAGTGTGATAGTGAGTTGAGCCCCATCTCGTAAATTCCGATCAAATATCCGCATAAACCCATATCCTCTTACCCACGTATTGCTTTAGTGGACCTCGTAAGGGACACAATTTTTTCCTTCATGGCACACAACTCTCATTCGGAACTTGTATCTAACTCCTCCTCTTCACTCTCTAGAAGGGGGGAGGTTGTTGACAACTAAACCACTATGATTCTTAAATAAATTGCAAAGCATTGCGAATACCTTCAATTCACCACAAAAAATGATAAATAACATAAGTAGTTGGGGTCCCCTAGGAAGAAAATCATTTTAAGTTAGAATGTCTATTTTGATTTTTCAGTATGTTATGTTCATGTGTCTTTTATTGTATTGAAGTTTCATTACATTGAATATATTGTTGGCATGAAAATGTAATGGAGAAACCAGGGGAATTATACTCACTTATGGAGTCATACTGGCATTATATCATCATTTTGTTTATACACGAAATAGGGGATGATACATGAAATAAGGGCACCAAATAAGTTACAACATTAATATATCATATGGCATGGTATGGTCCTTGTTATATTGTGAAATATTTTTTTTTTAAGGGTTATATGTAAAAGGAAATTTTTGGGATTAATATGTTTTAAACAATAAATACAACCATACAACCATAGTCAAATACTTGACAACACATATTAACATATTATATGACAAGCGTCGTGGTTCAAAATACATGAATTATGATTAACATGACTAATTGTTGGTACCAATTGTTAATTTGGAAATTATATGTGACATGAAATAAAAGGGAAACAACAATATGGGATATTGCTACCACCCATGTGAATTTACCACCCTATAGTTGATATGACATAGAAAATTTAAACGAGGTTTAATTGACGGGTCAAATTTAATTTGGGTTTTGGGGTGGCAAATAAATTGTCTAGCATCATTAAGGCGTCAACTTATACAGTCGTCCGACCTTTGGAAGTTACCCCTTTGCTCTATTAGGAAATTAAACTTTTGGGTAATTTTGTTTGGTAATTTGGGGGCAACGCTCTACATGCAAAGAATGAACTCAGCCTAGGACCTTAACTACTACCCAGAGGAAGTTTAAAGATCAAATTTGAACCTTCAGACAAGGTTGGTACTCATATTAGTGCACTATGGTTGCATATTTTGTTGTTGAAGTTAAATTTGGCTCACGTATTGTATGGTGTTTAAGTTTCTTCATCCCTCTTCAATGGAATGGTTGATTGAATTGAAGTAAAATTATTTTCTTGTTTAGTTTCATTTCTTTTCCCCTCATACTCTCACTTTTCACAATATATCTCCCTACAATTGTGTGGTTTGCAAGCAACTTGAAGATAAAAATATAATACTTTGAGTTGTATGACAGAGTACTTATTTTTAATTTGTTAAACTCTTAAGTTTATATGGGTAGTAAATATTTATATGATACACAAAATATGTATATTAAAATGTCTCTATCTCTAGTTGTTGCAATATATGAAAATGTTTGGGATTACAAATCATTCCCTTAGTCCAAAGTCGTGATGGGCTTGAAACAAGTAAAAATATTGTATTATGGAGTACTCAAGTTTGATTTTGAACTTTTGAAGTCCTACAATGCCTTTTGTAAAGTTTTTTGGTTTGTTTAGGTCCAAAATTTTGACATTTGTCTGGTTTCAAGCAAGGGTGATTGATATGGTTGTTTTCATGGGTTAAAGAGTGTCTTTATTGTTTAGTTTAATTGTCACATAAGTTAAATCTTGCATTGAAAAGGGCACTGTCTCCAAAAGAGAAAGCCTGCATTGTTCAAAATGAAATATTGTTGCATTTTTTTGTAGTCAGTGTTGAACTATTGCACTGAATTATGGATTTATCTAGTAATAAAAATTTATGGATTTTCTAGTATAATGAAGAGTAGTATGGAAAAATTTAAAATTTCATTATAATTTATTATAGATTATTTAAAAAGAATTGAGGTCAAAAGAAATATATAAAAGGGATTGAAAAGGAAAATCAAAGTATAAGGATTTATCTAGAGATATATGTATGGATAAAAAAAGTGTCATAAGCATATGGGATATTTATTATAAAGTTCAAGGGCATTATACATTCCTTTCCCCTCCCATCTCATTTGGCCCATATCAAATATGTAGGGCTATCAAGGCTTGTAATTTAACCTCGTTATCATCATTTCACTTCCTATGAAACCATATTTCTCACTCATCATTCCCTTCATAAATTAACTTTATATAATGAAGATTAGAAATAAATAAAATCCAAAGATATAATATAATTTTATTGAAAAGTACATGTGGAAGTCAGAAAATGAATTATGTGACATTGTCTAGTGAATGGATGAAAATCTAAAGGATAAATGATTTCATTTGATGGTGTTTTATCCATGCTTTCTTATATAATGTCCCTATTATGTTGGATTAATATGCACTCATCTTGAAAATGACATCTCTTTTAGAATATCTAATGGACAAGGCGGCGCTCTGAGCTCTGGCGATTTGAACCAGCTTCCTGCGCGCCTGTTCCTGCTCTCCAGGCCCTGCCTGGCAGGGCTGCTACCCTCCTCGATCCCCTCATTGGTCTGATCCGCTGCTCCCTGCCCCCGTTGGGGCCCAGCTCCTGTCTCTAGCCCCGCACTGGTCTTCTTTCGCTGTCCCCTGCTGGCCATTCATCTCTTGAATGGCCGGGCTCGCTCCCCCCCCTCCAAGCTCTGAGAACCATGAGGAAATCTTCGCAACTCTCTTCTCTGACTCAGCTAATTCCACAACCCATCCCACAGTGACCAAGTTCATAAAAAAACTCGATGAAATCCCTGAGGTAAATCTCCCCCCATCTCTCCCAAGGAAGTCAACAATAATCCTTGCTGAAAGAGGGCTAGTAGGCCAGTTCACTGGTCTCTGGCCCTCTCCGAGATCAGTTCAGAAATGGGTAGAGCGCAACTGGAGTGCGATGATTCAAGGGAAGATAGCCATCAGATTCTACGGAAGAGGCTATTTCACTTTTCTCTTCGAAACGAAAGAAGACAAGAACCTCATATTCAGAAACGACCCTTACTTCATGGATTCAAGAGGTCTTTACTTGAATAGATGGACTCCAGACTTTGATCTGGAAATGGACATTCCAAATGCAGTTCCAGTTTGGGTCCGGCTCCCCCATTTGCCGCTCCACTGCTGGGGAGACAAATCAGTAAAGACAATAGGGAACGCAGTAGGAAAATACATCGATAGATCGGAGCCAAGGGAGAATATGCATGCGTGCGCGAGGATCTGTGTGGAAGTAGACCTAGGGAAAGGTCTGCTGGAAGCCATCAAGATCAAGGTAGACCAATGGACGCATATCCAACAGCTGGACTATGAGCAGCTTCCCTTCAAATGCAAGGTATGCCACGAGTATGGTCATTTCGCAAATAGATGTAGTAAGTCAAAAATAAATGAATCTGCTGATAATGAGGAAAACCCTGAAGGCTCATGGGAACCAGTAAAAAGGAAAAAGCCTTCCTCCTCCCAAGGACCCAGTTCTAAATCCCCTCCGGAATCCCTCCCTCCCCCTCCACCTCCTCCTCCCAGCTCAGCATTCCCTTCATCCTCCAACCCCTTCGAATCCCTGTCCGCTGAAGAACCTTCTTCCCTTCCCTCTTCCCCCCGAGCAGCTCCCTCTCCCACCCGCATGATCTCTCTCCCTTCCCCCCCTCCAACCATAGAGAGAATCCTCACCAGAAACAAATCGAAAGAAGCTAGTCAATCCACAGATCCCCCGAGAAAATCTGGTCGAAAGTCAAACAAAGAGCTCAGAGATGAAACAACTGCAAAAGAGATGGCAATGGGAACGCAGCAACCAATGGACTCATACCTAGGCAAGCTGAAAGGAAGTGGAGAAAAAGCAAAGGAGAGGAGTGGTCCTCACCCAACAAATGGTAAATAATGATCTTGGTCTCTTGGAACTGTAGGGGGATGGGCTCTCCCTTAAAACTAAAAGCAATCAGGGACTTATTAAAATAGGAGCAGCCTGACCTTCTCCTCATCCAGGAGACCAAAATTTCGGCACAAGACTTTCAATATCAAAGCCAAAACTTAAAAAACTTCAGTGGGGTATCAACAGGCTCAGAAGGTGCCTCAGGAGGAATAGGAACAATATGGAATAAGAACAAATGGGAAATCATCAATTCTCAGTTTTGCAACTGGTGGGTAAGAACATATTTGAAAAACAAAGGATCTCAGGAAATCTACTATATATACAACATATATGCCCCAAATCATCACAGGGACAAAGGCCGCTGTTGGGAAACCATATCCTTAGACCTTCAATCTATGCAAAATAGGAACATAATTCTTGGGGGAGACCTGAACTTAATAAGAAACGTGGAAGAAAAGTTGGGAGGAAACTACCACGCAGATCCCTCAAGAGACATGCTAGAATCCATAATACAGTCACACAATCTGATGGACATTCCCCTATCCAATGGAAAATATACATGGAGTAATAAAAGAACTGGCTCCTTCAACATTAAAGAGAGATTGGATAGATTTTTACTCCAGGAAGGAATCACTGCAAGTTTCCAGTCTATTAAGAGCCAATTAATTCATGCTTCGGCCTCTGATCATAAACCTGTGATTTTAAATATGGACAAAGGCAGAAACTTGGGGCCTCTCCCTTTCAAGTATAACAAAATATGGGATCTACAAGAAGATTTTCGCACTCTCATCCAAAACCAGTGGGCCAAGGAAGTAAACGGATCGCCCTACTATGTATGGGAAACAAAGTTAAAATTACTAAGAGCATTCATCAAACAGTGGGCAAAGGAAGCAGCGATTTTGGAAAACAAAAAAAAAATCAGATTTACTCATGAAGATGGAGCAGTGGAATAAGGCTAAAGAAAACACACAATACACAAGTGAAGACTTAGATCATGAAAAAGAAATGTACATGGAACTCTATCGTCAGAATAGAGCTGAGGAAGAGGACCAAAGACAGAAATCCCGTTGTCTTTGGCTGAAAGCCGGAGACAAAAATACATCCTTTTTTCACAACAATATAAAGCTCAGGCGAGCTGGAAATCAGATAGATGAAATAGAGGTGGAGGGAAAAGAGCTTAGTGACCAAGAAGAAATTAAAGAAGCAACTTACAACCATTTCAAATCTCTCCTTTCTATTGCTCCTCAACAAATGGACAACCTCGACTTTCTTAGTGCAGTAGAGAGCAAAATATCAGATTCTCAAAATAAAGAGTTGGATCAGGACATTACAGAAGAGGAAATCCGAGCAGCAACCTTTAGTATGCAGCAGGACAAGGCCCCGGGACCGGATGGGTTCACGGTTGCCTTCGACCAAAATCATTGGGAAACAATCAAAAAAAACTTTGTGTGGATGGTAAAGAATGTATTCCAAAATCACAAGATGGGAGAAAATACCAAGTCTTCGCACATAGCTCTTATTCCTAAGGAAGCGAATCCTCTCTCCTTCGACAGGTTCCGCCCCATATCCCTTTGTAACGTATCTTACAAGATTGTAACCAAAATTCTAGCCAACAGGCTCAAAAAACTTCTTCCTCACTTAATATCTGAGAACCAGGGAGGTTTTGTCCCGAGCAGGCAAATCACTGACAATGTCATCTTGATCCAAGAAGCCATTCACAGCAGCTTCAACAGAGGGGAAAGAGGAATGATAATCAAACTCGACATGGCAAATTCTTTTGATAGAGTCGACCACTCCTTTTTAACAGCAACTCTCAAAAGATTAGGGATTTCAAAAAACTTCATAAGCATTATCAATGGGTGCATCTCCAACCCTTGGACCGCTCCCTTGATCAATGGTCGCCCCAACAATTACTTTAGAAGCTCCAGAGGGTTGAGACAAGGTTGCCCTCTCTCCCCCTTCTTATTCATTATTATTGTTGAGACTCTGAGTATTCACCTAGAAAACCTCCACAGGCAAAAAGAGATCACTGGAATTCATATAGAAAGAGGGACCAAAGAGATCAATCATTCGCTCTTCGCAGATGACACCCTTCTCATTGGGGGAGCTTCCAGCTTAATGGAAAAAAGATTCAAGAAAGTGTTGGATGCATTCTTAGCAATCTCAGGAGGAAAGCTGAACAACAGAAAATGTAAGATCTATACCTAGAATGTCCCTCTCCAAATTCAACAAAGAATATCCTTGATCCTGGACATCCTAGTGCAAAGGAACTGGAGTTTTTTTCTCTTACTTAGGTCTGCCTCTAGCTAAAGAAACAGTCAAGGCTGAGATTTGGGTCAAACACATAGAAAAGATGAGAGGCCTCCTACAGAGTTGGGGAGTGTCTTGGCTGAACTTGGCAGGCATACCGATTCTTATTAAGGCCATCCTCTCTGCTCTCCCAATCTATCAATATGCGGTCACTATGGCCCCGGCAAGCATTCATAAACACATGGAACTTATCTTGCGAAGTTTCCTCTGGCAGGGAGGAAAACAGGAGACCAAGAAATTTAGCCTTGTCAAATGGGATCAGGTAACCTTACCATACGAAAAGGGAGGGCTGTCCATCAAAATCCCGAGCCTCTCCAATCGGGCCTTGGGTTTTAAATTGATCTGGAGAATTCTTACTGGCAAAGGATCATGGTGGGTGGAGGTCATAAAAAGGAAATATCTCAGTGGTCCGAACTCTAATATTCTCTCCGAACCAATAGTTGAAAGACCCTGCACCCCGGTGTGGAAACTCATTAAAAAAGTGCTTCCCCAATTCAGAGAAAACACATCCAAATTCTCTGGAAATGGTAAGAATATTAATATTTGGTCAGACAAAATTATGGGATCTAAGCCGAGAAATCTACTCCAAGCCCTCCGACCTCTGCAGGTCTGGATGGATGAAAGAAATCTAACCACCTTGTTCGATATTTCAACTTGGAATCATAACAATTGGCAAGACTGGAAGGACCTTCAACTTCCCAACGACCTCAGAGATCTCTGGTCCAATCTCAAGTCCTCTCTCTTTGGTTCTGCGCCTACTAATACAGGGGTTGAAGACAGGTATATTTGGGATCCCAGTGGAGGTAAATTCACGGTAAAAGAGGGGTACAAAGCTTTATAGGCCACTACTCAAACAACAAATTGGAATCTTTACACAACTGTCTGGAAATTAGAGTGTCTCCCAAAGGTCAAACATTTTAATTGGACTCTTCTTAAAGGTAAGACCCTTAATTCTGAGAACCTAAGAAAAAGAGGAATTTTGGGACCTTCAATATGTTGCTTCTGCCGAGCAGAGGAGGAAACCATACAACATATTTTCCTTCTCTGTCCCTTTGCCCAAAGCTGCTGGAAACAAGTGACAAGTCCCATGACAATTAGTGAAAGCTTCGACCAGATCTCCTCTCTTCAGAAAAATTGGGGGAAATGTTATCCCTTTCCCAAGAAAGGCAAACATAATATCAATAGACTGTGGAAATGCATTCCAGCCACCCTATGTTGGCAAATTTGGCTAGCTAGGAATAACTACGTCTTCAACAACAAAAAGCCTACCATTGTCAGTATCCTAGCTAAAACAATAGCCATCATCTCTGAAACAATAAGCACAAACCTCATCGTCCTCCCAGATCAGTCAAGCTGGCAGTAAGTAGAGATGGATTGGTACAATAAATTCAGCCTCAGCTACACCAACATTCAACATTCCCAAACAAAAGCACACAAGAAAAGGATACACTGGAAACTCAGAGGATCTAAGGAAGAGGTCAATCAGTGGATATCAGATCAGAAGCGTCCCACTCTGCATTTCGATGGTGCTTCCAAAAATAACCCAGGGAAAGCTGGAGTAGGGGGCATCATAAAAAATCATAGAGGAAAAACTATTGTAAGCTACGAATGGGGTCTGGGGAAAGTCTCTAACAACGTGGCTGAAGCGTACAACCTCCTTCTTGGCACCTCCATTTTGAATAGGCTGGGAATCAGAAATACAATCATTTTGGGGGACTCAGCCATCATTATAGCAGCCTTGGTCTCGGGAGCAGATTTTAACAAAGCAGCCCTCAGCAACATAAAGCTCAGGATACAGGACAATCTTAGAAATATGGGAGACACGACGTTCAAGCATGTTTTAAGGGACAACAACACTGAAGCGGATTTTTTCGCCTCCAAGGCCGTCAGCAGACAGAGTGGAAAAATCAGAGAGAATGAACGCATCTATGTCAAAGCAATTCCTTCGCAGCTCAAGTGGCTCGACAAATCCTTTGAATAGCAGCATCAGTACGCCTCTAAATCCTAGTCACTTCAGCTATCATGCATATCTAGACTTTTTCTGCCTCAATCTAGACAATCTGACTTCAACCCGCTCGCTCGAGAACTGTGTGTCATCTCCCTCTCAGAATGCAGTTTGGCTCGCTCCTGAGATCCGATCTCATCAGGTTCCTCGTGATTCCATCTCTCGGAATTCCAGTACATGTCCCTTCGCAACCCTTATTGACTGCATCAAGAATATTAAGTATGATTTGGAGCCTGTCCAAATTCATGAATATCTCTCGTACCTCCTGCTCGCCCAGCCAACCTGGATGCTCTATAAACTTCCCACTCCCCTCTCTCTTCGGCAACAAAGGAAAGAACCAACGTCTGGCATCTAGCCTAAGGAGTTTGGCAGCAACAGCGGTAGATTCAAGCCCACTTCTTCAGCGAGATCTTCTTTTTCTCCACTCACTCGGATCCAGAAGCTTTGCATCAAGCGAGGCAAACCCCTGAGCATCACTGAAGCGCGCTTCCCCTCTAAAGGATTTAGGTATAGCTCTTGTGATCTTCAGGTTCATTTGTCACTGACTCTCTTCTCCTTCTCGGCTGTCCTTCTCTCTTTTACCTCAGTCATGGCGGAGCCCTCAGAAAACAGAATGCAGAATGAAAATCAGGACAACAGAGACCCAACTGAGAACCTGCTGGACCGTGTGCTCGGCAACAACACCTGCACGCTCTGCAAACAGCATTGCTTCATGATAGCCAGGTTCATTAAGCATTTCAACGAGCTCAAAGAAGACTTTTAGGCTGATAGCCAATCTAAGAGAAAAAAACTGGAAAAACAAAGAGCCGAGATCGAGAGTTTAAAAGAAAAATGTAATCACATGGAAGAGGCCATATCTCACATCAAAAATATCACTCAAAGCATGCAAGCTGAGGCATCAACCAAAGCAAGCATCAAGAAGGAACCTCAGATGGAAGACTCTGTCAACTAGTTTTGGTAATCAATAAAATGTCCAGTAAATTTTGCTTACTCGCAGGTCTTTTTGTAAGGCAATATAGCCGTTTCTTATTTCAGTTTATCAGTTTTAAGTTTATTCTCAAGAAGTCAGGGTCTCCGCACCCATTTTGGACTTCTCTCCTTCTCTCTCCACTCTTTGTAATAGCTCTTGCTATTAGCATTTTTTTATAATAGAAAAGTATCCGATCGTGTTAAAAAAAAAATGCACTCATCTTAGTCGTATTTAATGTATTAAACATAAATTGCAATTAGTTTATTGTTTTTGGTATGATACTTCTTATTATTGATGTTGTGATTTGGATGGTTTTAAATGAACTTTTTTGCAAAACTACTAGGGGTAACAGAGGAGGAAGAGACAGAAGGCCTACTATGATTTTGAAATAAGGTTAAAACAAGAGAATTAGGTTCTCTAGACATTTTTATGCAAACTCAAAAGAATTTAATCAAATTCTTCAAATTGGTCAAATCAATCTCAGAAACCAAGTTGCTTTGCCTCCCCAATCAACACAACCAAGTAATAAATTGTAACTACATCCAAGCATTAATGATATAACTACCTCTCCCAAGCCACCTACTGCAAATGATAGTTGGAACCCAAAGCCTGATCAACCTATTTATAGAATTATTCATTGGTATATCATACTTATTCATGTCCCATTTTACCCTATTCCAAATCAAGCAATCCCATTAGTTTGTTTATTTTCCAATTCTCTCCCAAAACAATATATTCCTAAAGTCCTAGAAGACAAAGAAAAGAAACCCATACCCAATATGACCTTGGGCTCCATTGAATCCATCTCTACGTCAAGACCTTACACAACTAAATAAAATATAAAGGAAAAAGAGAGATTTCTTTCAGGGATTTGCATCCAAATGCATGGATATTTTATTTGTTGTTATTTTCAAACATTTGATGCATCTTATTTTGGACCCAGTGATACTTATTGACATAATTTTGATGATGTAGATATTACTATGTATATTATTGTTTAGGACACACAAGGTTTCATGATGACGATATTATGATTTTAAGTGATATATTTATTGAATGATTTTTTTTTTAAATGGAAAATGGGAGTTACAAGGTGAAAGTAAATATTAATAGATAAAAGAAGTCTACTTGGGCCCCACTTGCTTATAGTTATGTTAAATTAAAAAATCATAATTTATCCCTTTTCTTAAAATACTTTTGTAAATTAATGAATATTATAAGTCACGGAAGTTCAATAAATAAACTTATTTCTACTGGAATAAAGATAAAGGTAAGCTACAACTTGGAATATTATTTTAGTCTTCTATTCATCACTTTTTATTTTTATAGGGCTAAGTCTATCATGTTGATAGTAGGGGACAACTTGAAAGGTAGTGAAGAAATATAGTTTGGTCATTCCTATTTTTATCCTTTAAGGTTGATTGTTTTGATTTAATACTATGCTCATTTTGTTCAAAAGTTCTGAGTTTTTCCAATGTTGATTATTCTATTTTCTTGCAGAATTTAATGATATTTAGTGATTACATGAAATGATCTAGCAAAGACTTTATTATTTCTTTCTTTATAACACCTAGTTGTCGTAGTATGATTATTTAACATCTTGGATTCTAAAGAATTATTTTGATCCTAACTCTCGTAGGGATTTCTAAGGACAAATTTTAGTTGAGACTTAGATTGCATTCTAATAATAAGATTTGTTGATTTCCTTTCAAACTTGGCACATTTTTCCCTAATTTTATTATTGTTTTTGCTCATCCATTTATGTGTAGACAACTTAATTTTTTTTATTTATGCACATTTATTAATTCACTTTAATATATATGGAAAATTAAAGGAATTATATAATAGAAAAGGGATTTTCAAATAAAGAAAAATCAAAATCTTAGTTTGGTTGTAGATTATTAAGGCTATAAGCCTAGGGCTACATTCTCTCTTATCTTGTCTATCCTTGCAAGACTCAAAAGTGTTACATGACAAGTTTAGACCTTCTCATTGTCAAGAGAGACCTACCAATAACAACCTCAAAAGGCATCAATTGCGTTTCCTTCTCAATCTAGTGGTTTGGGATTTGATTTGTTAAAGGATCTAAGTCATTTCACAATGGGTAGGAAGTCTACCCTAAAGAGAGTGTATGAGAAAGTCTTTTATAATATAAACCAAGGAAAATAAATGTTAATTTATAGGTCCTTTAGAGAAAGCCAAGCCTCCTGCCCAATTCCCTCATGGAGATTGTTTTAATAAATATTCAAGGGTTTGGGGACCCTAGTAAGAAATTAGCTCTAAAAAGGATGTTGGAATTCTGTAGACTTAATATGATATTGATTCAAGTGACTATGGGGAGGGGGGGCTTAGTGATTGAAGAATTGAGGAAGGCTTTGTGTCGCTGGAATTTTCTTATAGTGGATTTTGATGGGATGTTGAGGGGTTTGATGACAAGGTGGAACCATATTATAACTATAATGAATTCCTTTAAATTTTCCTCGGGTTTATGCCTGAAGGTTTGGAGTGAGAGCTTATGGATGTCATTTATGATGGTAAAAGTCTATGGGCCATATGAAGTAAGACTATAATATTGGGAGAGGGTTTTCAATTTTCATTAGTTCAATATAGGCAACCTAATCACGAGATGGGATTTAAATTTTATTTTTTCCAAGATAGAAGTGTAGGGGGGAGTGTCATGGTTAACCATCTAGAGAACTTATCTCCAACAGGCCAAAAAATTATGGCCTTATTGATGTGGCAATAATTAAACTTCTTCCCACCTAGAATAATAAGAGATATCAGAGGGTAGGGGTGTTCAAGAGGCTGGATAGATATGTGGATTCTAATTTGATTTTGATGAAGGTTATTATTGATGGTGTTGGACCCACCAAAATTTAGTGGATCTCCCCAATGTGAAGTCCCACTAGACCTCACATTGTTTGGAGTAGGAGTCCAACAACAGTTTAGAAGGACTTCCAACCCTTTCGGAAAGATCTTTGTGCTCTGTTGATCGTGGATTCTGCAAGCTAAGATGATCAACAACTAATAGGCCCTCCTGAGAGACCTTGTCTTATATGTGTTGGTGGGTGTCTGTTGAAAATTTGATGTCTCCTTTACCTAGCTCTTAACAACATCCCTCATGACCACATAGTTGTTGGTGCCATAGAAGAGTGAATCCATGTGTGTTTTTGGCTCAGGAAAATGTTACATACATCGATAATATGTTTCCAGAAAAGTGACGAGCCTTCGCCTGTTGGCATTTCTACAAGTCATGGTATTCATATCAATATGTGAGACAATCTTGTTGATGACATATGCACATGGAAAGTTTGGATATCTGCATGCAAACCTGTGTAGCCCTGATCTCTAGAAATTAATGTATACCTATTGGTCCTCTTAATCTGTTGTGAATTCCTTTGTTGAAAAAGCTTCATTTACTTTCTGCCATGTAAGATTTGAGTCATTTTCTATGTACAGTTGAGTGTTCGAGTATACTGGCATTTGCTCAACTTATTCCCCGATACTTCTCCCAGTGGTACGTTTGAAGCAATTCTCTAAGGTTCCATGGTAATAGTGACTTCTGGAGAGAAGTTCTCAACAATGATGGTACCTGTGGGACAGAAAAGACACTCATGGAAAGAAAACATTAGCCTTTTTCAAATATATCTTCATCGCTAGATCAGGCAAAAAATCAGTGCACTCGTGAGAAAATTTGCACAATTTTCTTAAGAAAGTGATGGAGACTGGCAGATAGCCAAAGTGGAGCTTGAGGCTTGAGATTGTGCAATGCGTAGTCCATCCTAGGAAGTGACTGGGAGAGGCTGCACATTATGTAGTCTCAGTGGCCAAGGGGCAAACTAAGCCTTAGAACTACACAATGTGCAGTTTTTCCAGCCTGTTTTGTGCACTTCATAGCCTCAAAGGCCAAGCCTCATCTTGTGCTTCTGAATTGTGCAATGCCTAGTTGGCCACTATGAAAATCGACCAAGGGAAAATGTGGATATGCCCAGTGGAAGTGTGGGAAACAAGAATATCTAAGTGATGATGTGAATTTGAGTGCATATCTGACTAAGTATAAATGACTCAATGCAAATCAAATGCAAAAACTTAACAAACGGAAGGAAAAACAAATGTGTGAGGAGAGTCGTTGTAATGACGATCGTTGGTGTGCAAAAACAAGAAAATCAATGCGACACTTATGAAACGAAAATCAGAAACTGAAAGAAAACTTCTATAAGCTAATAAAAAATAGAACATTGGCAACCATGAAGATAAATCAACAAAGAAACACTCATAGAAGAGAAATGACAAAAAGAGCGACAAAAAAAGCGGTAAAAAATGACAAAATTAAAAATTACTTGGAAAAGCGACGATAACTCCACTGAAGGTTCCTTGATCTCCTCGGGAATGCTAGAGCTCCAAGATCGAATGTACAAATGAGATTTAGAGGTGTCTATTAAGTATATTTGAGTGAATTAGGGTTTATGATGTGCACGCCTAAAATCAAGGAAAAAGTGACACTTGGTGGAAATTTCTAAAAATAGGGATTGTACCACCTTCAGGAAACTAATGATGAATCCATACTTTCTAGGGATTTCCTTTTTCTTTTTTACTTTTCTGTTTTTTTCTTTTTCAGGAAACTTGCAATGCATACTATCGGGAAATATTGCGCAATTTTAGGGAACTGGGTAACTTTCTGGCTCAGTGTAGTACGGATTTTCTGAGATCAGTGATGGATTTCTCAGTTTCTAGGCTTAGCATTAGGCTTCCTTCCATGATTGTGCAATTTATGAGCCCAAGGTGGAACTTCTAGTTTGGATTGTGCAGTTTTTGGAGGCAAGCCCATCAAACAATGATTCCACCTCACAGTCGGACATCACAAAACCATCATCATATTGGTATTTATCCAAGCCTTCTAGGGCTCCATAGCATTTGTCCAACCAAGTCTCCAAGACTAGTAACTCAACCCACAGCTTTTACTGGGCTCCAGAGCATTTGTCCAACAAAGGCTCTAGCACTAGTAACTCAACCCACCAAGGGCTCCAAAGTGTTTTTCCAACCAAGGCTACGAGACTAGTGACTCAACCCAAGTTGTTACAGGGCTCTAGAGAGTTTGTGCAACCAAGGCTCTAGTACTAATAACTCAACCCAAGCTAAGGAAACATGAGAACCAACAAAAAAAAAACAATGAAAATAAACCCACAATCTCCATGGCTATCCAGGAAATGGCAAGGCTAGGCAATCCACTATCAATCCCAGCCATCATGGAAAATTTTAGGGACTAATATTCGCAGGTGGGTTAATTTTCCAAAAAAATATTCGCCAATTTCCCCTTTTTTATAAAAATGATTCGTCCAAATTTTACAATATAAAATTATTTTACCTTAAAAATTGCCAACATTATATAGAGATTATATATAAAATCGTTATAAATTTTAATAGTGTTACAAATACATCAATAAATATTTTTTATAGCTTTCATATTAGGGACTAGGAAGATAATTTTCCATCGTTAAAATTTTCCCTATCAGCCATCCTCCATGCCCATCACAGATCACAATCAACAAACCACATGCATATGTCATGCATGCCCAAACTAGTGAGGAAAACATACATGCAACTTGGTATCTGCAAGAAAAATCCGATGTAGTTGTTGATCCCGATGTCCTCTTCCCCTTTCCTGTTCTTCCTTTTACTTCTTGCTCCAGGAATCCAAGTATGCCACACCTTTCGAGAGTGCTCCAAGAAAACTCTAAGTCTTCAAGATTATGAGAGAGAGAGGGTGACTAATGAGAGAGCTCCAAAACTAAACTGACAAAAAAGTATCAACTGATCCTTAGAAGTTTTTTTATGAATGAGGCCTCTATTTTCTTCATTTTCCATTATTTTCCTTCATTTTCCTCCTCACATGCAACCTGTGACCTTTTAGCTCCCACTGCTCCTAATTTCGATTATTTTCATAAATAAATGTGCCAAAAATGCCATTTTGCCTTTCCAAAGCCTTAGCCATTGCTTTTGCCAATTTCCTTAGCCATTAATGACCAATTAACCTCCACCCTAGGATGTCTTGCCCAACATTCAGCTTGGAATAAGTGTCCCATCAACCGTGGTTATTATTTTTCATTTATTAACTTTTATTACATGGAATTTTCAGCAAAAATAATGTAAACTTTGAAACGGGAACTATAAACTCAAAACGGGAACACTAGCCAAAAAACCCCAAAAATAACACAAAAAACAGTGCTAAAAATGAAAAGTGTTGATGCTGGAATGGCACTTTTTTTTTCTTCTAGGGTAAGTTTTTAACATGTTTTAAAAATGGCAGTGAAAACCATTGTTTTGTGCAAAAAACACCTTGAATACAAAAAGTGTTAATGCTAGAATAACACCCTCTTTTGTTTTTTGATAAATTTTAAACATTTTGAAATAATGGCGTAAAAGATTTTATCATGACTCAGAAAAACATTAAAATTTCAAAAGAATAATGAAAACATAAACTTAAAAATAAAAACAAAAACAAAAAAGCTAAAAAGAAATAACAAAATGTAAATAAAAATGTATATTTAAAAAAAATAAAAAAAATGTTAAAAAATAAAAACACATTAATCTATAAAAGATAAGAATTAAAAAACAAAAAGAAATATAAGAAATAAATATTAACAAAACATAATTACAAAAAAAAAAAAAAAAAAAAAAAAAAAAAAAAAAAATCTAGTAAACTATAAAAATAAACAAAACAAAATTTAAAAAATCTATAAAATTAAGTAAATAAAAATTAAAAACCATTAAAAATAATAATAATAATAGAACAAAATAAAATAAATAAAATAAACTAGATTAAAAAATAAAAAAATAAATAAAAATAAAATAAAAAATAAAAAATTATTAAAAAATAAAACTTCTTAAATCATTTATAAACAAATTAAAAAAAAACAAAGCAAAATTAAAAAACTACTAAAATAAATTAAAAGCATTTAAAAAACACAAAAAATGCGCCCACATGGGTCCTAGGCAGCTGAGGGCCGATTCGCAACAGCAGCTGCCGTGCAGGTCTGCGTCCCCACGAGCCCCGGGCAGCTGAGGGCCGATTCTCAGTCGGCCCTCAGCTGCATAGGGTCATGCCCCCACGGGGCCCGGACGGCTGAGGGTTGATTCTCAAAATCGACCCTCCGCTACCAGGGGCTCGTGGGGGCGTAGCACTAGGCGAAGGAGTTGTTGCCACAGCAGCTCCGCCGCCCAGTGCCATGCCCCCACGAGCCCTAAACGACTGCATTTTTTTTTAATTTAAATTGTTTTATTGGTTTTTTTTTTTTTTAATTTACTCTTCTTCTTCTTTTTTAAGGTTTTTTATAATTTTTTTGTGGTTTTAAAAATGTTTTTGATTTATTTTAGCAATTTTTTTTTTTTTTAGTTATTTAAGATGTTTAATATTTTTTTTTGTTAATTATTTTTTTGTCTATGTTTTTCAATTTTTTGTATTTTGATTTACTTAATTTTATAGAAGATTTTAAATTTTTTTTTTTTTCCAATTTATTTATTTTATTTATTATTATTTTTTTTACGAGATTAAACAAAATTTACATATTTTGGAGATAAAGAAATCTCCACTTGTGACTAGGTCATGTAGCAGGGATTTGTGAAAATTTAAAAGCCTAATTAGTTAAAGTATTTATGATATCAATGAACCAAGAAATTGTTGACTTTAATAAGTGGAGAATAAATTTTAGGCCATAACATCAATCATACAATAGATGGAAATTTAATCGGTTAAGTATAAAAAACAATTTCACACTTACATACATAATTACTCATTTAAAATTATCTTTTCACGCCTTCCAAAAACTTATAAGGAAACCTCCACATATTACCCATAAATATCACTTCACAGTTACCATTTTCTTTACAATGACATAGGGCCACCACTAGTAAACTATAGCATATGTTTCAGTGTGTCCATTTCGCAGTCTTTTCCCCAATTCTCTCTGTTGATACTACATGCCAGTCTGATATATCTAATTAAGGATTTGCATCTAGTTAAAATTATATGCTTGTAACTATGCCACATCCCCGTTTTCATAAAATTTGAGTAATGTTTCTCCTTATTTATCTGTTCAAGCTGAATGAATAGGATTAGAAGTGGATTAATTTAGTATTATTCTAGAAGTACACTCTTTCAAGGCACAGTTCCAGTTTTGTGACAAGATTATTTCCAAGCATAGAAGAATGTATTAATTAATGACTGTGCAATCATTAATAATAACAATTATAAGGTGAGGCAGTGGTTAGGTGACTTAAATATCATATGGTTTACAAATGACACTGTGTACAATGTATTTGTCACATTCATTATGAAATGATGAGATATCCACTCTCAACACCATAAATTCAATACCCATACTGTTGACATAAGAGCCAGTAACAAGTTCCAACTCCCCATATTTTAATCCAAAAATCTGGTCTGAGCCCTGTAAAACATCAACAAGTACCTCGTAATTACTTCAGATCAACCATAAAGCAAATAATGTTATACCACCAATATGACACAACAATCTTCACACCACATGTTGATGCAATCCAGCCTAATACAACAGTGCATTTGCACCAAATCAAATTCTTAATTTGGAAATACTATTTTTTTTTTGTGTAAATTCAAACTTGGGATTGTTATCTATTTCAATCTATCCATTTGTGATTCCTTTAGGTATAGAGTGTGGATATTGATTTTTTTGCATTAAGAGTGGATATCTCAACATTAGGTATGAATGTTGCCATTTTTTGGGTCAGATTTTTCTAACTTGTATGCCAAACTACTTATTGAGTTGCAGGATCTGTGTCTAATTGGGGTTCACCCAGGTTGAAACACATTTTTGTAACTTGGGATTGTTTAGTCCAAAAATCTAGATTTGGGATCACTGGTTAAAGACTATGTTTTTGGTTTCAAGGTGATCAACCATAGGTCATTCACAGTATTGGTATTTGTGTAAATGTCGGTAGTCTAACCTTGGGCTGCCTGATATGCTCTTGTTGCAACATGTTATTAATGAATTACATTCATTGTTCTATTCTATAAATTGTGTGTTTCATGTGATATGTGATTCCAATAATTGAACAAAATCTCCGTTGGAATATGATTATGTTGCAAGAAATCACCATTTTTCATTACACTTTGTTTGTTCTATGTATTCAGAAAAAATATAAACTTTGTCTCGTATTGGATTACAAATTGTGGGAATCTCCTCTTTCAACTTCAACGAAAAAGGATATTCAGGTATTTTTTAATATTTCAACCATCTATTGTCCTACTTTGCAAGCCTCAATATTTATTTCTCTAAATGTGCTTGAGGTTTATTAAAAATTTCTCTAATATGTAAATTTTGTGTTTTCTAGTGAGGATTTAGCTTGGGTTTACATTGTGGAAATCATTCCCGCTGTTTCATACCTTCATCCAAATGGGATAGTGCACCGAGATATTAAACCTAAGAACATTCTTCTAGACTTCGAAGGCCATGTAAGTGCCCATGTCCTTCCTGAATTATCACATTAGGACTTTTATTCCTTCTCTCATGCATGGTAGTGGGGAAGATAGCTAGGGTAAATGTAAATTAAATTCCTATTCTTTTTTTCTTGTTATATCCTTGTTATTTTAACGTTATGCAATATTCTTATTGGATATTCTTATTCCACTTTCAAAATATCACAATTGCTAATCCCCTTTAGAAAACATTTTCTCCCTCTAGATTGTAATTCACAATTGATCCATGAAGCCTTCCTCTAATAAAAGTAGAATATTGGTACTTCTTTAGTATAGGTAGCTTCATAATGGATTTTCTGACTACATATTATGGCACAAATGGAGGTAAACCCAAAACTTTCTTTTATCATTATTCCTCACAATGTCCTAATGAACTAGAAAATTTGCATAGATGTCGTTTGTGCTTGTTTTGGGTCCTTTCACCTAATGCCTTTTCAATCTACATATCATATATGTTTTAGGAATGATACCCCTCTTCAAAAATGTATTCAGTCTAGAAAATGAATGCAACTACACATTGGCTACCACACAAAAGACAAAAAAAGATCCATCTTTACTCAAAGGCAACCCATTTGGAAGTTGAATATCAGTCAACACCAGACTATCTTCTTTGGTTTGTGGGTTGTATTTTAACACTCTAACTGAAGGTTCTCTTGGAAAGGGCAACTAAATGAAGTTCTATTTGACTTTTCCATTCCCACTTCCCTACAAAATTTCTATTTGAAATTTCCATTCCCACTTCCCTACAAAATGTTTCTTATGCCAAGAGATGGCCCTATTAGCTTCCAAGTGCTCTTGCCACTACTCTAATAGAATCTCTTTGAAAGTGATAATAAAATTGGTTATTTACTTATGAAAAGCATAACATATTGGATTATTAAGAAAACATGAATAATTTAGATTTGCTTTGAGTATGTATCCATAACACCTTGACAATTATTAGTCTCTAGAAGCCAAAGCTAGAGTACCTTGACAATCATTAGTCTCCAGAAGCTAAAGAGCCTTGTCAATTCATAATTTCTCTATTCAGTTCTTTAGGTATATCAATAGGCTTAAAATTGGATGTAGGACTTCTCTTCCCTTCCTAAACCTATTAAACATAGTCAAAAGCAAATTATATTCTAAGCCAATATCTTAAAAAATAGTTCCTAACACATCGACCCTTACAATGAACAATGTAAGTGTCATCAAGAATTCTCAGGAACTACATCAAATTACAAATAATCATTATCTTTCATGAACTACAACAACTAAAAAATACTCATTTCATTCAGGAAATAAGTCACTCACTTAGGCATGAAGAGCCCAATTGACATTGATAGGGACTTGTTGCTTGCATCTCCCCTTGTTATATGTTGTCTTTCTCTTACCATTTGTTTTCATTAGTTATATATAGCCTAAGATTTTTAGCATGTAACTTAGTTGACATGATTGTTCCTAAGATTTTCTTGAAGGTTGAATACTAAGTTCCTAAGGTGTTCTTTTCTATGATGACATGTTTTTTTCTTTGTTTATACAGGTCATCTGGCCACATAGTGGCCACTATCGCGCAACTGAAGAAAACTTGTTAGAGTTTCTTTTTTTCTAGGGAAATTGACATTGATGATGTTGAGGTATATGTCATATAAATCCTTTATAGTCTACTTTAGTTATATTCCAGTGTTCATCATATTTGATGTCTTATACTCTGTATTGTATCTTCTTTCATTTTCAGAAGAGGAACTCAATATTGATGGAAAGAATAAGGCATTGAAGGAATAGGAGAATGAAAACACTGGAGTGACAAATGCAAAAAGAATGAGAGAAGAGAACCGATCTAGTGATACTCTTAAAGCCAATATCCCACATGAGACACACACATACAAACTTATGGTCAAGTCTTTAGAGTTGGTGAATTCACTTGCAATGCCTTGACAACACAATGATAATGTTTTGAAGTGATGAAATGATATTTCATGTGTAAACTGTAGTTCAACCAATATTAAGTTGGAAACTCATATTGTAATACTTGAAATTTCATATGATATAATTTATGTGGTTGAAATTATTTATAGTTGTATTTGATATTTATTTAGTATTGTAATTAACAAATGTAACTTTGAGTGTTCATATTAGATGAACATGCAAATTGTATGACATAAGTTTTAATTTAGTTGCAAAATAATACTAGTTAATAAATGTTGATTAATAATGAACACATAAAATAAATCTAAAACTACTAAATTAGTAGCTTATATTGATTAATGATGAACACAAATAAAATGAGTATACAATGACTAAATTAGTAATTTATAATGACTATCAATGAAAATAAGTGAAATAAATATAAACTAGTAAATCGATTGTTTATATAATGAATATGAAACTACCAAAAAAGGATAAATGAATACTATAAATAATAAATTTGTGATTACAAATGATGACTAAATTTTGCATATATACGACTATTAGTAGCTAATTTACAGTATCTTATAACACGACCGAAATGTAGTCTTATTTCTTTGGACATTAATTGGTTTCAAACGATGATTGAAATCTGCATATCTGTGACTATTAGTAGCTAATTTATAGTATCTTATAACGCAACCAACATTTTGATCATTAATTGGTTTTCATGTAGTAGTATATTTTGTTGTGTTTATGGTCATTAATTGTGGCAATTAATGAATAAATCAATGACTAAATTAATGACTAAATATACTACTAGATGATAAAATTGAGACAGATAATTAATGATTAAGCTAAATACGACTAAAAGTTGGTCATGTTATAACATACTGTAAATTAGCCACTATTGGTCACCAACTGAAAAAGAGTCATTTATATGCAAATTTTAGTCCTTTTTCTAGTAACTAATTAGCCATTTTGTACTAGTGATATGGGAATTCCTACCTTAGTGATGATCATATGATGATATTGTATTTTAATTTCTTGATTGTTGACTTGCAGGTCTCCAACCAGTAATTCCTTGATTCCTACCTTTGCATGATAAAACACTTCAACCATCATACCTTTCCTGACTTTATACTTTAGAGGGAAATCTATTACACATCAATTTGTCACATCCATGCAAATGATGCCAAATCCAAATATTTTTCTATTTGATGAACTATTATCATGAATCCCCAAGAAAAATGGAAGGAATACCTCTCGATGAAGTATAAGAATCTTGGATTAAATACTTAAAAAACCCTAATTTTGGAGATCATCCAGGGTCCTCATTTCACAACTTGCTATGTCACATGTTGCAGAGTAAACACATAGTGATGTCATCATGCTTTTCCTTTGTTAAAGGTGTGATGCTCTTCTTACAAACGCTAATAGACATGGGTAGAAAATATAATGGTAGAATTCGACGGAAGGGATAAAGTCAGAAAAATTGTCGGAAGTTAAATGCATTTTTTTTTGTTTATAAAATCCCGACGGTCATTGAATATCTGATGGGAGCTCCCCTAGCGTCAAATATTTGATGTTTGGTCCAATCTCAAAAAAATTATAGGGAATCAATGTATAATGACCAATTCCACCATTAATGACTTCTTTCCATTGGAAAACATCTAATTTAGGACTAATTAACATCGAGTTTAGCTAATTATAATAATTATAAGATTAATAAAAGAATTATATAAAATATTATTAATATATAACTAGACTATATATATTTTTGTAAGTTAGTAGAAAACCTTATATTACTATAGAACAATATAATACATCATAACCTGCGTTGAGTTAAAAGAGGACAAATCATATGATAATGAGAAACAAACACTCAAAAAAGATCAGGACTTCAATAAACAAACAACTGCTCTAGAAACAAAATTGATCCCATCAAAT
Organism: Pinus taeda; assembly: GCA_000404065.3. Classification (NCBI taxonomy): domain Eukaryota; kingdom Viridiplantae; phylum Streptophyta; class Pinopsida; order Pinales; family Pinaceae; genus Pinus; species Pinus taeda. Next base: position 130,949 of record APFE031118016.1, read on the forward strand.
GAAAAAATTGTTCTAAAACCCAAATCAGGGGAAGAAACCAAACTTCAACTCACAAAGTTAGACCACAGAGATATTATTCAGCGTCCCCTAGAACTAGAAACCTTATGGTTCCTAGAATTTGATGGGTCAGTTAATAAATTAGGGGCAGGAGCTGGAATATGGGTGCATAACAAACAAAACAGCCATGCGGAAGGCAGGGCCTATAGACTAAACTTCAAATGCACCAACAATATAGCTAAATATGAGGCTCTCGTACTAGGCCTCAAGTTGCTACAATCCCTACAAGCCATTAGTGTATCAATCCTAGGGGATTCAGACCTAGTGATCCAACAGGTGAAAGGCAATTTTGTTACCAATAATAAGAAACTCAGGTCTTATAGGTCTGCTACCACTGAACCACTAGAGTCCTTCACTAAGTTCCAAATTACCAAAATTCCTAGTACTCAGAACCTTCATGCTCACAGTCTAGCCACATTTGCAAGTACCTGCAAACTGCCTTTAGGGCCTCATCACTGTTTCACAGCCGAAGTAAAACACAGACCATCAGTCCCAAACAATGTAAAGGACTGGCAGGTGTTTGACAATGACACATAAATCAAGAATTTTCTGACTTTACAAGAAGAGTTTTCAGGTCTAAACATAGACACTGAGTCAGCAAGTCAATCACAAATACTTGAGACAGAAAATCAACCACAAGTACATGATAAACACACCAATCAAGCAATATCACCCAAAACAGCCAATCAAATGCTACATCCTACAATTTTCAACTAGTACAACATACAAGAAATCCAACAGGTTAAATGTGAGGAGATAGCTGAATATGAAACTGAGGTGATACAACTAAAGGACAATCTTCTCCCAATAGGCTTAGCTCCTTTAGAAGACATTTTTGATTCCAACGATGTTCCCAATAAACCAAAATTGCAGCCCCTAAACACTACTATGGAAGAGCATAATATTGGGACAATTCAACAACCCAAAATCATAAGACTGTCTGCTGCCCTACCTCCTGACCAGAAGCCGAAATACGTTGACCTTTTTAAGGAGTTTCAAGATGTGTTTGCATGGATTTATGAGGATCTAAAATCCTATGATACCTCTGTGATACAACACACTATCCCACTAAAGCCAAATCAGAAGCCTTTTAAACAAAAACTGAGGAGGATCAATCCTATGCTCCTCCCAGCAATGGAGCAAGAGGTACAAAAAATGTTCAAAGCAGGCATCATAGCATCAATCAGATTCTCTGATTGGATTTCAAACCTAGTTCCCACAAGGAAGAAAACTGGGGAAATTAGGCTCTGTGTTGATTTGAGAAACCTAAACCAAGTATCATTAAAAGACAACTACCCCTTGCCCAAGATGGACCACATCCTTCAAAGAGTAGTTGGGGCCTCAAGGATTTCCTTGCTTGATGGGTTCTCAGGCTTTAACCAGATCCTGGTTCATCCTGATGATCAGGATAAAACAACATTTACAACCCCATGGGGAACCTTTAAATATGTGAAAATGCCATTTGGTTTGAAAAATGCAGGAGCCACATTCCAAAGAGCAATGGATATTGCTTTTTCTAAAGAGATCCATGACTTCCTTGTCATTTATTTGGATGATCTCACACCTTTTTCAAAATCCGACCAAGACCACTTGAAACATCTGAGGCAGATATTTACAACATGCAGGAAATATGGAATTTCCTTGAACCCTAAAAAATCCTTGTTTGGTCTAGAAGAAGGAAAACTACTGGGTCACATTATTTCCAAAGATGGTATCATAATTGACCCAGACAGAATCCTGGCCATCCAGCAAATGCCCCATCCAAGGAATATAAAGGAATTACAAGCCTTTTTGGGGAAAATCAACTTTCTAAGAAGGTTTATCCCAAACCTGGCTGAGCTAAGCAGATTGCTTAACAACATGCTTAAAAAGGATTCAAAAGTTAAATGGACAGTGGAGGCTAATCAAGCTTTCGAAGGCATCAAGTTTGCCCTCACCCAAACCCCTGTCCTAACTAACCCTCAGTTTGACAGAGAGTTCATCATATTCTCCTTTGCCTCTGAGCACACAATTGCTGCAGTTTTACTACAAAAAGATGACCAAGGGAATGAGAAACCCATTGCTTTCTTTAGTAAAGCTCTTAGAGATGCACCCCTCAAGTACCAGATCATGGAAAAACAAGCATATGCTTTGGTTAAAGCGATTAAGGACTTTAGGATTTATATCCTGTACTCCCATATAATAGCTTATGTGCCAAGCCCAATTGTCAAAGATATACTCACTCAAGAAAACTTGGAGGGTAGAAGAGGAAAATGGATTGCAAACATTCTGGAATTTGATATAGAAATAAAACCTACAAAACTAATAAAAGGACAGGGCTTGGCCAAACTAATGGCTGAAACAAATTTCCAAGCCCTAGACATCAACCAACTGGACAGTGAACCGGAGCTGGCGACTCCAAAGATCAATGTAGCCTTTGAACAATCCCCCTGGTATTCTGATGTTTGTTATGTGTTACAAAACCTGTGTGCTCCCCCAGGGCTGTTCAGAACTAAGTGTAGGTTCTTAAAAATGAAAGCTTTGAAATTCTGTGTCATGGAAGAAAATCTGTTTTGGAAAAACCATGAGGGCATCTCGCTAAATTGTCTGATTGAAAATGAAGCTAATAAAATCATGGAAGAATTTCATGTAGGTGATTGTGGTGGCCACCTATACTGGAAGTCCACTGTGGATAAAATACTTAGAGCTGGGTACTACTGGCCCACTATATTCTCTGATGTCAAGAAATTCACCACTGCATGTCACAAATGCCAAGTATTTGAAGGAAAGAGACAATTGCTGCCACTGCCTCTAAGGCCTATTGCAACAGAGAGACCATTTCAGCAATGGGGCTTAGATTTCATTGGAGAAATAAATCCCTCATCTTCAGGCCAACATAGATGGATTCTAACAGCAACAGACTACTTCACAAAATGGATTGAAGCAATCCCATGCAGACAAGCAAATGATTCCACCATCATCCAATTTCTTGAGACCAATATCCTTGCTAGATTTGGATGCCCTGATAAAATAATAACAGACAATGCTGCTGCTTTCAGATCTAAAAAGATGGTCAGCTTCTGTCACAAATTCCACATTACGTTGGGCCATTCTACTGCATATTATCCCCAAGGAAATGGCCTAGAAGAATCATCAAACAAAAGCCTGGTAAATATGATAAAGAAGGTGTTGGAACAGAACAAGAAAAATTGGCATAAGAAACTTGTCAATGCCTTATGGGCAGATAGATTAACAACCAAAAGATCAATTGGGGTCAGCCCATATGAGTTAGTCTATGGATTAGAGGCCAATTTCCCCTCATCACTAGGGATCCCTATTATAAAGCTACTCCAAGAAAGTCAAGCTGAGCCCAATGATATGCAAAGGAGAGTGAATCAGATTATATGCCTACAGCAAACCAGAGATCAAGTTTATAACAGAGTCCAAGTGTTACAAGAAAAGTTGAAGAAGGCCTTTGACAGAAGAACCAAGGCTGAGAATTTTAACATGGGTGACAAAGTTCTCAAGTGGGATTCAAGGAGAGAAAACAAAGGAAAACATGGAAAGTTTGATTCCCTTTGGAGAGGACCATTTCTCATCCAAGCAGTACAAGGGAATAACACATACTTTCTTGAAAATCTTGATAAAACTGACTTGGATGAGGGTCCTGTCAATGGCAGGATGCTGAAGCACTACCTTGATTACTTCCCATAGGTGCAGCATGCTTGCTCTTGTACATAATTTGCTGTATATATTAAGTTGCTGTAAATATTGTTATCTCTAAATATGTGAATAAATTCATTTCAAAGAAGATTGCACAAGCAAGAAAAGACTGGACTGCAGCAGGTATTCTAAATAGGTCAGTCTGCATTTTGAGACATCAAGGGTGAAAAAGCTCCAAGTTTTGAAAACAGCAGCTAAAAGGCCAAGGCATACTGACCTGCTGTTCTTGGTCTTTCAAGAAGAAAAACCATCCCCATGTGGAGCCACTGTTGGATACCTATACCAATAGGTTTCATCTTTCATGATTGGCAAATTCAAGTGCCAAATATGCTCTGCTTTGCTGCTACAAAGATCCCTAATTTTTCCAGGAAAGACAAGGTGTGTCTATATCTTGATAATGACTCTGTTTTGTTGGATGATCCAACAGTCTAATCTGGATCATGCCATGTTTTCAATTTTTGTTGTAGAATAGAGAAAGAAATCTGTCCAAACTGTTTAATCTTGGCAGATCAGTAGTTAGGCAGAGAAACTAAGGTTCCCAACTGCTTAATCTGGGGCCTTGGAAGAAATAAGGGTAGTGCTAGATAGGAAATGAAAGAAAAAAGTCAATGGAAAAGAAAAGACACATAAAGGGTTTGCAAGTCCAAATGCACCCTTCAAGAAGAAACAAAAAATGCTAGGCAAATTAGTTGGGTAGGTAGATGAGGTTGCAGAAGTGATATTCAGTTCAAAATTTGACTTTGATGGTCAAAATGAGAAAAGAAAATCAAAGAAGCATGTCTAACCTCCCTTCCTTCCATTTCCCCTTTGTTACTAACATCCCCTCATGAGTTAAAATGCAGGAAAGATTTATGGTTTCATGGAGGTTCTTCATCCTTCAAAAGCCACATTTCTTGTGCAAAATCTTTTATTTTGATCTACTCTCTAAACTAAGTGTGTTCCAAACAAACTCAGTGACATTCCCCCTCACTTACCCCCTTCATCCATGCTAACCTCTAATTCTACTATGTAACTCCCCTATCTTACCTTTCCCCTACTAGTATTAACACCATGGTGTATAAACCCCAAAATTTGTATAAATATCCCTCCCCTTGGCATTATAGCCATATGTGTTCACCACTGGGGAATTGGACTAACACCTGGTTAAGTTAAAGAACCCAAGCCTAACCCCTTTTTCCATCAGAGCCTATCTTCATAGCCAACTCTCCATTTTGCCTGAAAATCCTTGAAAAACCCCTTTTTGCACCCTTATACCCTTTAAAAGGCAAAAATATCATGAAACCCACATTCTCCGCCTTATCCTAAGGTCAGAAGCCATCATGCGCCTTTTTCATGAAATCTTATTAAACCCGCATATCCTAAAGTTTTGCCTTCGATATATTTTATGCATAAATTTCATGAAAAACCTTCAGTTTTGCCTTTTCTAAAGTTGTCGAGTGTATTCGGGCTTATAAAAGAAAAACATTGAAAAACCATTGAAAATTATTGATAACCCGAAGGGTCCCGCCGGGCACGATTACCAACACATATTATTATTTTAAACCGCCGCTGACCATATCTTCCGTGCATATCCCCTGCCCGATATCCGTCCGATCAAGCCTTTCTAAATCCAACTGTCCTCATGGATTTCGGAGGGGCCCGACGTCCGACAGATAACCGTTGCGGACCATACCTTCCATGCATATCCCCTGCCTGATAGTCGTCAGATCGCGCCTTGGATTTCGGAGGGGCCCCAATGTCCGACAGATATCGTCGATATCTATCAGACGATGATGTCACGCGAATCCACGCGTCGCCCCCATGTTCCGTCGGAGCCCCCTCTGACAGATTCCTTGCCGTATAGGAGGGGGCCCGATATGAAGACACCTATCCGCATGCGTCACCCTCCCGGCTGTCCATTATGTCAGCGCCACGACCGCGCACCCTGTCATCCATTCGTCCACCTGGCCGCCACCTCACCGCCCCCGTGGACCAGTCTTAGGCCACCACGTCATCCGATGACGTCCTGCTGACGTCATCCAACCCGGACCCACTTGCTGACGTCATTTAAAAAACGCGCCAATAAGCCAAAAAAGCCATATTTTGCCAAAATTACGTGTTTTTTCTCACTTTTTATAAAAACACCTCTGCACTCTCTACATGCGCCTTACGACGAACAATTCACCAACTGATTCCAGAGCAACCACAGAGCTTCAGAGCGTGCACCCAACTACTGTTCCGACTTGAGCAAACTATTAAACAGGTATTTGTCCGTGAAACCTCCCTGCAACCAGGTTTATTCTCTGTAAATGCTAAAAAACACCTGAACACGGCAGAAGCTTAAGAAATTACCGTAAAAACACACATACCCAGCTCCCCATTAAAGAAATAACCGTCAAATTTCACTGGCAGAGCCATTTCAGACTGAATTCTCAGTAAAACCCTTTTTCCGTTCGCACAGTCGTGAACCAGAGTCCATAACCTGCTTCTAATTATCACAAAGAGGTCTCCTAAACACGGTAAATAGCCTTCTCAGAGAGCTAACAGTATCCTGCTATAGACCTACCAGCATTCTTCAAAATCTTCCTTTCTCAGGCAGCGCCTTCCTTATTTGTCAAGCAGCATTCAACAAACATGCAGACATCAGAAGTCCCAACAACCCTGAATGTTGCTCCTCTAAATGCCCCCCAGAGAGAGCTAGAATGGCAGGATTTAGCAGACCTAGACTACCAAATCTCAGAGGACAGCCCATCTAAATGCAAATTCCACATTCATCTGTTAAATGAGCTCAGAGCCAAACATAAAGATGGAACAGATATTCTAGGCATTTGGGAGTCCTCCCTCCCAATATTCAAGCTCCCTCAGGTCAACCAGTTCCCTGACCTGATTCACCTATGTGCTGTCTGCTATGATCCCATGAGGAGGGTAGTGCTTGACCCTACAGGGGCAGTAGTTTTTTACATAACCCCTGAGGCCATCAGGGAAATTCTCCAGTTCAAAACCCAGAAGAAGTTGGTCCCCTTGTCCCTGCTGGACTTGATCAAACAAGGAGCCAAGGTATTAACAGAAGCACAGATCCTAAAGCTGAATCAACTATTCATCACAAACTCTGACACGGTGCTGCACCCTCCCATTTTTGATGGCTATCTCAATCAACTGGGACTGGACCTGGCTTATATGATTAGCTCAGTTTTGGGGTATAAATCACTAGAGTTTATTGAGGAAACTATATTAGTGATGATGACAATGTTTTCCCCCGGCAAGACTCCTATTTGCTATGATTATGCTACATACATCTCAGACAAGATACATGAGCAGTTTTTAAACTTGTCCAGGGAGAGAGTGTTCAGATACACCTCATACATTTACCACCTCATCCTGTACTACCAACATGAGAAGTTCTCTTTTGAGATCAAGAGAACTGATGCAGCAGGCAACCCAAGGTCAGTAGTGTACTGGACCTCAGTCTTCCACATCCTCTCATACTCTCCATACACATACTCTGAGTTCATAGACCTGTCCATCCATCCACCTATGTCTCTCTTCTTAACCTCACCCCCTCCAAGACTAACTGATGAGATGCAGAGGATTCTGCAACTATCTAGTGCATACAACATAGGGGATTGGTACTTTTACCAACACTATACTGTGATCAGAATATATGGGTGTGAGTTGCGCCCATACAGATTGCCCAGGTATGTGCCAATGAGACTGTTTGCCTTAGAATATTTCAAGCAATTTGGCAATGCCGATATGGTGCATTTTGCAGGCAGGGGCAAGAAGGCACAGCTTAAAGTGAGAAATCAACTGGGCCACTTCATCTTAAACAAAAGGGAAGGCTGGAAAGAGGCTGACAGAAGATTAGAAGGCCTTGGCCTAAAACAAAGCTTTCTGTGGAAGCCCTATGACCCTAACAATTCCATATCCTGAGAAGGAAGAAATACAAGCTCTCCAGCTATGAGCATGTGAGCTTGCTCCATATTCAAAGACATGCAAACCAACCAAAATGGAGAAGAAGCACACTGGAAGAGCCAATCACTCAGGAAGAACTAGTTGAAAGGGCTAGAAGGCATTTATTAAAAATGGCTGACTTAGAATCTCCTTCTCAGGTACCTACTCTGCCAAAGCCTCAAACAGGAGGAGCTGCTTCATCTTCAACAACACAGCAAGAGGCAGTGCAAACCACAAACCCAGAGTAGAGCAAGGGCAAGGAAAAGGTCATGGAAGAACCGGGCAGCCAACAGGGTCAAGAACAGCAACCCCAGCAGGAACAGCAACAGAAAGACCAACAGGGTCAGGGGAAACAATCAGCAGAGGCCCAAATGGCCACCCAAGAACAGACAGCACCAATGGCGCCTCCAAGGCAGGATTCTAGGGTTGACTCCTCCGTCCTCCAAACCCCTCAAAGGGAGGATGTAAGCAGAAAAAGAGAAAGGGAGACTCCCATCACTGAAACATCAGAGAAAAGACAAAGACTAAATCCCTTCTCATAGGAGGAAATGCCCAGTATGGAGGCATCAGCCAGCTCCTTACAACAGGAGCAAGACAGGGCAGCGTTAGGAGAAGTGAGCTCCTCAGCACAGAGGATGGGAGGAGAAACAAGCATCAAATAACAGTTCATAGACATCAAGAGGAGGAGTGAACCATTGAAAATTCAACTCTACAATCATCTGCTGAACATGGCTCCCACAAACCAACAAAGGCTCATGTCTGCCTTTGATGTGCAGAAGGGGAAAATGACGTTGAGTCACTTCACACCAACAGTGCAGCAACCACAAACAGTAGCAGACTACATCAGGACCAATTTGGAGGTCCTAGCAAAAGACATCCACCCGATGGATCAAATTGAGCTCCATAAACAAACGGGTGAGATGGTCTATGCCACCTTGGCTGATAAGACCTTAGTCAACTACAGGCTGCAAAATAGCCTGAACAATACTGCTGCAGAGCTTGAGTTGGAAAGGGCTTCCTCTCAAGCCAAGGACAATAGAATCAAAGCCTTGGAGGAGATTATAGTAGAGTTTGGGCATGATCCCAAGGATGTTAAAGCAGTACAAGAAGTCCTCAGGCTAAGGGATGCTGACATTGCAACAATGAAAAAGAAATTGAAAATCCTAGCAACTCTTCACCCACAAACAGAAGAGGTTGCCCAGCAGAGGCAAGAAAAGGATGCAGCTTCCTTACTAATGACATTATACAAGGAGCTCATCCAGACTCAAGAAAAGCTGCAGGAATCAGAGGCCAATTTAGATGCAACATTGCAGCAAAAGGAGGCAGGGGAAACCTCACAGCCACCTCCAGAAAAAATAAACCTTGAGGAAACCCCTCAAGACACTGCCCATCCCAGCCAACAAGTGCAGCAAGCCCCAGACACCTCAGCACCAACAACAGAGCAGGCTGAAAGCCTGGACATGCAGAAGATGAGGAAAGAAATACAGGTACTGGAGTCCCAGATGTCTGAGCTGAGCCAAGCCCAGGACAATCTGGCAAAAATAAAAGAAAAATATGACAAATCAAAACAAAATGTAGCAGAAAGAGAGAGGGAGGTAAAGGCCCTAAAGAAGAGGATTGCTGAGCTAGAAAAAGAGCTCACATTGGATAAAGTCATAGCAGAGCCTAAGAGGGTCATCTGGGGCTACATTGGCCAATCCATAACAGACCAATGGGAGTATATAGAGGCTATATATGAGCAAATAGCCCTCATTGCAAGAGCACGTAGAGAAATACAGAGAGCAAGGGCATCTCTAGGCAGCATGCCTGAAATTGCCACTAAGATGATAAACGTGCTGAACTACAGAACAAGATCCCAGCTGGTAAGAATGGGGATTGGAAACAGGACAGAGACCATCTCCCTAATCAAAAAGGTCCCGACATTGAGAAACCTGATTCAGACCCTGGAGAGGAGGACCCATGACATGCAAGCTGATATTAATAAATTTCAGAACAGGTTTATGGCTTTGCAGAACAGGGGGCTCCCTAGCCCATTGGATACATCAGGAAAATTACTCTCCCATGAGAAATATGCCAAGAGAGTAAGCAATTTTGCAGCAACACAAATTTCAGAGGCACCTAGTACATCGTCAGAAGCAGGCCCAGTAACAGGGCAGATTCTTTTTGATAGAGTAGATAATTTATTTTTTATCAAGAATGAAATTGCACATTTGTTTGATGAACCCCCTCATTTTTACAAATATACAGAGGTTGATGAGACCATGGGGTCAATTTTGAGACATCAGTTACCTTCATCAGAGGTATGGGAAGAGTTGATACGATTACTGTTAAACCAAAGTCAGTAATTGTAATTTTGCCTTTGGAAATATTCAGAACTTCATACACAGCAGGACAAAGACACATCAGCAGGTATGAGGACAAAGTCTAAGCCAACTCAGCACAGGTACTCGGCCACAACAGCAGCATCAGCAGTCACGGGTGACAGGGCCGAGAAGAGACAGAAAGTTACAGCTGCACAGACATGCCATTCAGCAGTTATGACAAAGCGTCGAACCAACTCCAACCGACTCCGTAAGGCCCAAAGGTCAAGATTGTTCTGGCAGGAGTAAAGAGGACTTATCTTGTATTAAAATATTGTAATAACTTCTCATCTACCAATCCTGTATGAGTTAAAGTATATATTTATTTCTCAGATGACTCAATGCCTGAGATATTTTGTAATAGACTTCTGTATATTCCCCCTCGCATTTGTAAGCAGGGGTTGGACTCTAGATGTAAGAAATCTCTTGATATCTATTCTATAGCTCATCTACTGTAAATCTTCAAACAACTAATACAAAGGATGATGGGATTTCTGAAGCGTTGTGTCTCTTGATGTCTTGCTGATGTGTGGCTCAATATTGCAGGATTCCTGCGTATTTCATGGCTCAATAAGTTTTCCTTGTTTCTCTCTGTTATGTCTTTGTTTCTCTCTGTTATATGTTTGCTATCTGTCTTTATCATTCATGTTAACCATATGTTACATATCTTAATAGCAAGGTAAAAGAATAGTCTCAGGATTTGATCACAGATTACCCTGAACTCGATCCACGCTATTATAAATGTTTTCTTCAGTTATGGGAATGAGAGTGTAATTCTTAAATGCAACCTTTCACACTATATTACCACAGTGATCTATTGTTTTAGGAATTCAGATAATGCTCCTAAGTAATAGGTCCATTTTCTCACACCCAACTCAGTAAAGAATTCTTAACTGCTCTTCACTGGTTGATAATCATTTCACCCTCACAATTTACATTTCGTTCTATGACATATAAAAAGGCCCTGTAATTCCAGCTGCACTTAAGCTAGGATCTCCAGGAAACAACTGCTACAGACCCCATTGCCCAATGGATTAATTTCATCCGCAGAGAACACTTCAAAACTATCAGAAAACATCCCCCAACCAAAGAAAAACAAACAAACCTTATTTCATAACTAGCCTAAAACCTGTATAAAAAAGGTGACAAACCTTACAGAGAGAGCCCTCTCTGATTACAGCTGGGCTAGAAGCTGTAGTCCAAAGACTGGTTAGTGGTTACCCCGGCCGAATTCCCTTGGGAGTCATAGGGAACAACCTGGGTGTTAACATAATGGCGACTCCACTGGGGAACTTCTTCCGGATTGAGAAATTACTATATCTCTGCTGAAACTACACTTGAAATCTGAAGTAAAAGCTGACTCAAAATCCTGTCCAATCCTTGATAAACAACTCTCTCCAAAACCTAAAAGGACTAGCTTAGAAGCTGGCTCCTAAGAAGAACCTTCGGTACACCAGGGCTAACCCAGACCCAAATCCTCCTACTGTCTTTAAAGATCCTAATTTAATCCCTAAACTGATTAAGAAACAACAAAAACAAGATAACCCTGCTGACCTTAGTCCAGAGACAGTTCATCCCATCTCTATCCCCACTCCAATCAAAGTACTTTTCCGTTCCACCCCTAATTCCCCTAGTTCTCCATCCACATCTCAAAGCCCTCCACTGACATCTTCTTCTCCCACACATATTCCCCTGACCAACACTTCAAATCCTTCTACACCCACTACCCCTGTGGTACCCACTGTTCCTTTTATTCTAGTTGTCCTTATCAATCCCCAAAACCTTGTGAAAATGGCTATGAGATATGCACCTTTGCAACTACCTGCCAGTCCTATGGCTCTACCTCAGGATTACCAAGCCAAAATCTCATATTTTGACTCCACTGGCCCTTACACTGCTATTCAGCATGCCAAAAGAATGCAGGACCATTTTGAGAACTACGAGATAGATGATGATACTGTGAGGATGAGAATTTTTGTCCAAAGCCTAACGGGTGATGTCTAGACTTGGTTCAGATCACTTCCTGCAAATTCCATCACAACACCTGATGAACTTTACCAATCCTTCACAAACAGATGGGAGAAAAAGAAAGATCCCCTACACATACTTGGTGAATATGACATGATTAAGAGAGGTCCCCAAGAAACAGTTCTGGATTATTGTGTCGGGTTTAATAATGTATACAATGCCATACCCCAAAAATTAAGACCCCCTCCCGATTTGGCCTTATATAAATTTCCTGATGGATTCGATCCCGAAATGGCATATCAGCTAAAAGAAAGGGCCCCTGAAACCCTTGAAGAAGCACAAAAGTTTGCTGTCTCAGTGGAGGCAAACCTGATTGCTAAGAGGAACAGGGCTAAAGTAGAAAAGAAAGTTGCCTTCAAAGAGGAACCCTCAGCCTTTGACCAGAAATTAGATGCAATAATTGCTGGTATGAAGAGGTTGGGTGATAGGGTAGAATCTGTGGAGAGAAAATCTTCATGGGAAGCACCACCAAACAATTCCAACAGGAACCCAAATTTTAGGAGGAATCAAAACCCTAATGTGGGTAAGGCTAATAATGATCCAGAAATAAGACCTCCATTTCAAGAAAACTATGCCGAAACATCCACATCAGAGGAGCAAGTGGATGATACCCATATCCACCTAATGGGTCTTGATAATGAGCACCAAGTCTTCCGAATTCAGGAAGATCATCAAGAAGAAGACAGTAAACGGTTCCAAACAAAATCAGGTGAATCATTTGATTTCAAACAGGGCTATGACACTGTTGTCTATGAAGTTCATAAACAGTACAAACTAAGAAGCAAGACTGTAAATATAACACAGCCTGAGAAAACCAAAGACAGACTGCAGTCTAAGAGTACCATAATAACAGAACCAATGAACACAACTGATTCACCCACAAAGGAAGTAACTATTGAAGAAGTTATTGAACAAATACAAAACTCACCAGTCACATCATCTGTACATCTCAATCCAAGCAAAAGGCCTCAAAAGTTGATTGAAAAACATAAGCCCCAAGATCAAGAAGAAACCCTACCAAATAAAGAAAGAGGGCTCACTCATAGCACCAAGGTCCAAACTGAGAAACCCTTTGACTTGGAAGCTGAAATTGGAAAACTAAAAATATCCATCACTCCTGCAGAGCTAGTCAAGAATGACATCTATAGACAGCAGATTGAGAAATCCCTCCAACTCACTCAAAACATAGACAATGTCAATGTGTTGGATGACACCCCAGAACTACTATTTGGTCCAGAGGTCGATGGAAAAATAGCAGGCACAGGGATCCTACCTTTTTATGTCAGCCTACATGTACATGACAAGATACTACACAATGCAATGTTTGACTCAGGTGCCTCTCATAACCTGATGCCAAAGTCAGTCATGGAGAGGTTGAATTTAGATATCACTAGGCCGTATAAGGATCTTTTTTCATTTGATTCCACCCAAGTTAAGTGTCTAGGCCTAATAAAAGACTTATGTGTATCCCTGGTCCAATATCCCAACAAGACAATCTTGATGGATGTGGTTGTTGCTGACATCCCACCCAAGTATGGGATGCTATTATCAAGGTCATGGGGAGCTAAACTTCAAGGTTCCCTTCAACTGGACATGTCATATGCTACAATTACAGTCTTCGGTCAACCCAAGAGACTATACAGATAATCGCTCATGAAGTACATGGTCAGCACTGAGGAAAAGCCTCAAAACTTCCCCATATATGCTGTCCATTCTGACATAGACTCATACATTTTGTATAATGACAAAACAGGCAACATAAACAATGAAGAAACTCAGATAATCAAAACAGATAAGCAGATCAACGAAGGAATTCCTGACATAGAAACATTGGTTGAGTTAAAAGAGGACAAATCATATGATGATGAGAAACAAACACTCAAAAAAGATCAGGACTTCAATAAACAGACAACTGCTCTAGAAACAAAATTGATCCCATCAAATGGAAAAACTGTTCTAAAACCGAAATCAGGGGAAGAAACTAAACTTCAACTCACAAAGTTAGACCACAGGGATATTATTCAGCGTCCCCTAGAACTAGAAACCTTATGGTTCCTAGAATTTGATGGGTCAGTTAATAAATTAGGGGCAGGAGCTGGAATATGGGTGCATAACAAACAAAGCAGCCATGCAGAAGGCAGGGCCTACAGACTAAACTTCAAATGCATCAACAATATAGCTGAATATGAGGCTCTCCTACTAGGCCTCAAGCTGCTACAATCCCTACAAGCCATAAGTGTATCAATCCTAGGGGATTCAGACCTAGTGATCCAACAGGTGAAAGGAAATTTTGTTACCAATAATAAGAAACTCAGGTCTTATAGGTCTTCTACCACTGAACTACTAGAGTCCTTCACTGAGTTCCAAATTACCAAAATTCCTAGGACTCAGAACCTTCATGCTCACAGTCTAGCCACATTTGCAAGTACTTGTAAACTGCCTTTTGAGCCTCATCACTGATTCACAGCCGAAGTAAAACACAGACCATCAGTCCCAAACAATGTAAAGGACTGGTAGGTGTTTGACAATGACACACAAATCAAGAATTTTCTGACTTTACAAGAAGAGTTTTCAGGTCTAAACATAGACACTGAGACAGCAAGTCAATCACAAATACTTAAGATAGAAAATCAACCACAAGTACATGATAAACACACCAATCAAGCAGTATCACCCAAAACAGCCAATCAAATGCTACATCCTACAATTTTCAACCAGTACAACATACAAGAAATCGAACAGGTTAAATGTGAGGAGATAGCTGAATATGAAACCGAGGTGATACAACTAAAGGACAATCTTCTCCCAATAGGCTTAGCTCCTTTATAAGACATTTTTGATTCCAACGATGTTCCCAATAAACCAAAATTGCAGCCCCTAAACACTACTATGGAAGATCATAATATTGGGACAATTGAACAACCCAAAATCATAAGACTGTCTGCTGCCCTACCTCCTGACCAGAAGCTCAAATACGTTGACCTTTTTAAGGAGTTTCAAGATGTGTTTGCATGGAGTTATGAGGATCTAAAATCCTATGATACCTCTGTGATACAACACACTATCCCACTAAAGCCAAATCAGAAGCCTTTTAAGCAAAAACTGAGGAGGATCAATCCTATGCTCCTCCCAGCAATGGAGCAAGAGGTACAAAAAATGTTCAAAGTAGGCATTATAGCACCAATCAGATTCTCTGATTGAATTTCAAACCTAGTCCCCACAAGGAAGAAAACTGGGGAAATTAGGCTCTGTGTTGATTTGAGAAACCTCAACCAAGTATCAATAGAAGACAACTACCCCTTGCCCAAGATGGACCACATCCTTCAAAGAGTAGTTGGGGCCTCAAGGATTTCCTTGCTTGATGGGTTCTCAGGCTTTAACCAGATCCTGGCGACTCCAAAGATCAATGTAGCCTTTGGACAATCCTCCTGGTATTCTGATATTTGTTATGTGTTACAAAACCTATGTGCTCCCCCAAGGCTGTCCAGAACTAAGTGTAGGTTCTTAAAAATGAAAGCTTTGAAATTCTATGTCATGGAAGAAAATATGTTTTGGAAAAACCATGAGGGCATCTTGTTAAATTGTCTGATTGAAAATGAAGCTAATAAAATCATGGAAGAATTTCATGCAGGCGATTGTGGTGGCCACCTATATTGGAAGTCCAATGTGGATAAAATACTTAGAGCTGGGTACTACTAGCCCACTATTTTCTTTGATGTCAAGAAATTCACCACTGCATGTCACAAATGCCAAGTATTTGAAGGAAAGAGACAATTGTTGCCACTGCCTCTAAGGCCTATTACAACAGAGAGACCATTTCAGCAATGGGGCTTGGATTTCATTGGAGAAATCAATCCCTCATCTTCAGGCCAACATAGATGGATTCTAACAGCAACAGACTACTTCACTAAGTGGATTGAAGCAATTCCATGCAGACAAACAAATGATTCCACCATCATCCAATTTCTTGAGATCAATATCCTTGCTAGATTTGGATGCCCTAATAAAATAATAACAGACAATGCTGCTGCTTTCAGATCTAAAAAGATGGTCAGCTTCTGTCACAAATTCCACATTACGTTGGGTCATTCTACTGCATATTATCCCCAAGGAAATGGCCTAGCAGAGTCATCAAACAAAAGCCTGGTAAATATGATAAAGAAGGTGTTGGAAGAGAACAAGAAAAATTGGCATAAGAAACTTGTCAATGCCTTATGGGCAGATAGATTAACAACCAAAAGATCAATTGGGTTCAGCCCATATGAGTTAGTCTATGGATTAGAGGCCAAGCTCCCCTCATCACTAGGCATCCCTATTATGAAGCTACTCCAAGAAAGTCAAGCTGAGCCCAATGATATGCAAAGGAGAGTGAATCAGATTATATGCCTACAACAAACCAGGGACCAAGTTTATAACAGAGTCCAAAACTTACAAGAAAAACTCAAGAAGGCTTTTGATAGAAGGACCAAG